>JAHBCN010002050.1:0-100376 GCA_019359885.1 Listronotus oregonensis
CCTTTTTCGGAGAGCTGACTGAAGGGGTATTTTACCTCCAAAATACCTTACTTTCGCTAGTGCCATCATTATTATTTTCCAAATTTTATGATAAAGAAGAAGAAAAAGAAAGAAAAGAAAAAAGGAAAACTGACTCACCCACCCAGAACTTGAAACGTCCGATAATACTTCAGTCCCTTAAGGGGCAAGTGAAGGGGTACCACCTCAGGGGAGTAAAAGCTTGTCTTCCACCTGCTGCTCTTAATATTTTACCTGCTGCTCTTAATATTATTCGCATTTTTTTATCGCTTTTTTAGAAATAATAGGAAATTTTTAATTTCTTTCTAGGATATTGAATGAGATACAAAAATATATTGGTATTAAACAGACGATAGGCATTTTTTTTAAACGGCCCCCGGAAACATATTGGTCATGCGTCATGACTCAGTCGGGGCTGCTTAAGTGTCATAAATTTGAGCCATAGCTATAATCTGCGGTTAAACCATTCTGTTGATACTGCAAATTTTCGAGTTTATTGCTAAAATATGTTTTCATCATTTCGAAATACGAGAGCAGGTGTTATAATAAAAATAATAATTTATGGGCCAATAATGCTATAAACAGATATTACGTATTATACACGCTAACTCCTTCATGTTTTGTCCTAAATTCAGGGTTTTGTTCATTCCAGTACCTAACGCCCTGAGATGCTACAGTTTCATTAGTAGAAACTGTACATTTATTAGAAAACGTAATAAATGTATAAATATTTTTATTTTTGCTTAAAATTTTTTATTGTACCCACAGGCAAAAATCCAACTTTTGGTTTAACTTCCCCCTTTTTATGTTTGATTAAATTGGTGTTTAAATACAAAACATTGTTTTTCTTTTAAAATCCTCCGAATATAACCTCCTTTACAACTTCTTACAGTTAAGCATGATTTCTAAAGATACAACAAGATTTTTTCTAACAATTCGAAAAACTAAACTTGTAGCAACTTCCTCATATTTCTTCCTCTTTTTTATGGGGTTCAAAATTAAACAAGTTTTTTAAACTTTTTATTACCTTATAGATTGCTATTGCTGTAATTGGAATTTCTACAAATTTCTCACTAAATTGTTCCGTAGATATAGCGGTATTTAGATCAACAAGATATTTCAATCAAGTGAAGTTTAACCATTATCTATATTCATTTATATAGAGGAGTGATAACTTAGAAAAGAAATAATACTTTTCAAACTTCCACAATTTTTTATTTTTAAGTTTTATTTATACAAAAGAAAACTCGACATGTTTCGCAACACTGTTGCTTCGTCAAAGGAGTTTAAGAGACTGGTATTACTATAAACTAAAACTTACAACCAACATGCACACAAATAAGCAGGTAGATATTTACAATAGGAAAAACCTAATTATTATATTTACCTATTAATAAAACAGATTCAATAACGGAGAAGAATTTAGGTCTAATTGATTGTTTAAAAGAATATGGAATTTTTGAGCTTGTTTATTTCCATGGATTCTAGCAAATTTAATTTTACACTTTTGTTTTCAATATGTAGAATATCATAGTTAAAATTAAATGAATGTTGTTCTTAGACCCAACTAAATACATACAATTGAAAACAGACCCCACGAACAAATACCAAAAAATAATTAGAAGCATATTGGAAAATTGTAAAAGTTTGTTTTCTGAAATGGATCTACGCAAATTAACACTCATGAATCCTTTGCCTCCTAAGTTATATTCGCTTATAAAAATTCACAAAATTGGGAATCCGATAAGACCAGTCGTTTCATTTGTCTCAGCTCCTTCATATAACCTTCTAAATGCTTAATTAACATTATTAATACTAATACTAACTTCTCTGCAAAATACGCTATCAAAAATTCTTACGATTTAGTCAATAAAATTAAAGACATAATTCTACCAAATAACGCTAAACTGGTTTCATTTGATGTTACTAATCTATTCCCTAGTATTCCCTTAAGTGACACCGTAAAACTTGTTGAAAAACTTTTGATAAGTAACAATGTTAATTTAGTTAAAAAACAAGAAATAATTAACGCCTTAGAAGCCTGTTTAGAACAAAACTTTTTTGAGTTCAATGATAAATTGTATACAAGTAAGGAAGGTCTTATCATGGGTAACCCTTTAAGTCCTCTCCTAGCAGAAATCTTTATGGATTCTATAGAATCTATTATTTCTAAAAATCCTCTTTTTTAAAAAATTTATTTATTGGTATAGATATGTTGATGATGTTTTAGCATATTTTACGGGCACTGAGAGACAACTAGATAGTTTTCTTGATTTTATAAATAGCATACATGAAAACATAAAATTTACAATAGAAAAGAGCAGAATAATTCGATAAACTTTTTGACCTGAGTATCAATAAAATCAACAATAAACATGACTTTTCTGTTTTCCATAAACCTACTCATACTGATATTACCATTCACAATACTTCATGTCTTCCAATACAACAAAAATTAGCTTCTTTTTTCAGTATGATTCATCGATTAATAACATTACCCTTAAATAAAGTTAACTTTCAAAAGAATTAAATATAATTAAACAAATTGCCGTAAATAATGGATACACTTCAAAAATAATTGAAAAATGTTAAACAAAAAATTATATAAAAGCAATAAATCTAGTTTATCCCACCATAAAAGAACCAAAAAATAATTACAAAGTGATTACATACTTAGGTCATATTAGTAGTAAAATAGGTACTTTTTTAAAACACCTAAATATTAATGTTGCCTTTAAATCCGTTAATAATTTAGGGAAGTATATTAAAAACAATAAAACTAAAACCAATAAAGGAAAGAAATCGGGTGTTTATAAATTAAAATGTAATGACTGTCCAAAAATTTACATAGGACAAACGGGTAGGAATTTCGATAAACGTGTTAATGAACATTATTCTAGTTTTGTTAAAAAGAAAAAAGATTCTAATTACTCCAACCATTTAATAGAAGAACAACATTCATTTAATTTTTAAATATGACATTCTACATATTGAAAACAAAAGTGTAAAATTAAATTTGCTAGAATCCATGGAAATAAACAAGCTCAAAAATTCCAATATTCTTTTAAACAATCAATTAGACTTAAATTCTTCTCCGTTATTGAATCTGTTTTATTAATAGGTAAATATAATAATTAGGTTTTTCCTATTGTAAATATCTACCTGCTTATTTGTGTGCATGTTGGTTGTAAGTTTTAGTTTATAGTAATACCAGTCTCTTAAACTCCTTTGACTAAGCAACAGTGTTGCGAAACATGTCGAGTTTTCTTTTGTATAAATAAAACTTAAAAATAAAAAATTGTGGAAGTTTGAAAAGTATTATTTCTTTTCTAAGTTATCACTCCTCTATATAATGGACTTCCACCAAGTAAAAGCCGACTCAATACAAGTTATATTCATTTAAACAAATTAAGTGGTTTCTTGCAATAATGTATTAATTGTTGGTGACATTCAATAAAAAATTACCACATAATATTTAAGTAGGGCTTTGCTAAGTCCTTGATCCCAAGGCCAACATTCAATGGACAATAACTGTTCTTCTTACCATGCTTTTTCAGTTTCTCACATTAAATAATATGCCTGGCATTTAGCCCGTTTTTTGCATTTAGTAATTAAGAAACTTTAGGAGCAAGGCTTTATCAGGTTTAATATAATTTAAAAAATTAACATCACTAGCAAAAGTAACAAATAAGTTAACAATAAACCAACAATAAACCAACAGAAAAATATAATCAAAGATGTTAAAAAAGGAGAACAATCAAAACCTAGCAAACAGTTAGGCGGAAAAAGTAACCAAAAAAATAACCTTCTTTCTTCTTGATACTGTCGTAAAATCGCTCCGGCCGACTAGATATTAAATACGTGCATATCAACATTACAAAACAAAGTTTAAACAAGTTGTTTTCTAACTATGGTACGAAACTTCAGAGCTTGATTTCGTCGTTCTATAACATAAAGTTTCTATGAACATATGTTCGTCCGTTCTTCGTTTTTGAGATATAGGGGTTAAAGTAAAAAAGTCGGTATTTTATAAATATCTTAAATATCCTCAATCCGATCTGGTTGAAATTTGGTAAGCTATTTAGCCTAATAAGGCGCGTATTTAGCCCTAACTAGATTGAAATTATTAGGTCCAGTGGCATCTCAGTGGGCACCACAGCCAATATTATTGAGAAAAAACGGACGCCACCGACTTTTTTTGTAGTTTTTATGTTTTTTTTTCTGTTTTTTAAATTAAGCAACCAATAACACCACTTTTTGGTTTCTTGTGTTTTCTTCATATCTAGCTTTTCGAGATAAAGAAAATGCCACACTATCGCTCATCATGAAAATAAAAAAATATATATATAATGATATCAAAAAATCAACTCCCCCATTTGTCTTAATTTCCTACTGGGTTTTTTATTTGTTATATTTGGAGAAAGTAATTAGATTTGACTTAATTATTTTAGGGGCGACTTGGAAAGCAACTAAGTTAAAATCTGTAAAACCACCGGTTTTAATGGATCAACTATTTTTTCAGATTTAGAAAATAAACATTTAACTGTCACAATTGTCTTTTATTGTCACATTTTTGGCATATCATATCAGCTTTCTATTACAAATTATTGCCAAGTCCAATTAAGTACCTACTTACCTGCTTTAGAGATCGGTTTACAGTATTATCTCACTAAAATTGTCAATTAGAAGTGATTCCATCGTGAATGACTTTATGTATTTATGGATAAACAAATAGAAATGCTTTTATGAATTTTCACAATGAAAATTTTTGGGCTGACGAAAATTTCCACGTTAAAACAGAAAGTCATTTTCAGCAACAATTTTTGCTGAACGTTTGGGTAGGAAATATTCATGTCTACCTTATTGGTAATTTTTTACCAGCTAAATTAACAGGTTAATCCAATTACAAAAAAAGTCTGTGGGGTACTTTTTTCCCCAATAAAATTGCTTGTGGTACCAACTAAAACGCCACTGGACCCAATAATTTTAATCTAGTTAGGGTTAAATAAGCCTCTTATTACTTTAGACAACTTTTTTACCTGTTTTGTATTTGATCTTTTGGGAATGATCAATGTTACTCTTATGCAAATTTTATTTTTTATGTTCATATTACATGCACTTCTGCAACTTTTTTAAAAATATATTAATATTTAATTTTTATATTCAATATACGGAGGTATTTCATACAGAAATGACAAAAAATGTGGCGAGAACTGCCAAAAAAGGCGATTATTTAATGAGTAACAGGTCTCTTAAATAAAATAATAATTAAATGAATCACTTTGTTATTTTATAGAGTTCTTTAACAACGATTATGAGTAAATTCAATAACATATTTCAAAAATAATAGGATTGTGACTCAATGGTCGGACAAAGCACAAATTTCCGAAACCGATCACGACAGAAAAACGCTAGGGGTACAAAAGTTATAGAAACTGAAAATAACTTTTATATTCCTAATGTTTTTTTAATTAGCTATTTAGTAATGCCACTTACAGGGTGGTTAAAAAAATTTCAAAATCCAGAAAAACATTATATTTGTTCCACACTGTAAGAAGTGGCACCATTAGATTGCTTCTTAAAACTAAGATATAAATGTTAAAGAGAGGAATTTATTAAAAATATGTTTTTCATGTCATATAGAAACAATTTTTATACAAATGAATTTTAAATATCACTTTCGGTTTTAACGTAAAAGGCAAAACAATGCTAAAAGAAGAATAATGACGTAATTTTTATCAAAACCGAAAATTATATTTAAAAACCATCTACGGTGACATTGTTTCTATATGATAGTTTAACAATTTTACGGCATAATATACAGGCTGGTGATTCTTATAAATAAATGTTATGTCATAAATTTTATATTTTAGGCTAAAAGCCAAAAATAAGGGAGTTTTTTTGAGTGGCAGTGGATTCTTCAGAAAATTCTGATATAGCAAAAAATTTCACATTTTACGCCCTTTTTTTTCTATAATTTTTTTATATTCAGTTTTTCACCCTAATAAACGGGTTTTGGAGATATCGAGCTTTGTCACAGTATTGAGCCACCTTGTATAGGCAGAATGTTTATAAAGTATTTGGCAAATGTTTGACTAATTTAAAGATAAAAAGTTTATATAAACTGAAAAGATTTCTAAATAACTTTTTTTTGAATCAGAAACCAATGTTTACATATTAGAATCATTTTCAAAAAAATTTCACATCTGGTTGAAATTAAAGGATTTTTTCTGCTCACACAGTGCATAGTTTTATATTTTTCTTAATTTTATATGCCTCTTCAAAGAAAATTTAAATAATTCTTATCACTAAAATGGTTCTATGTGCCACTAAATGTATAAAAACAGGTTGTATCTCAATTCAACTAAAAATGGAGCATAAATAAATAAACCCTTATATTTAAAAAATGCTTTTTAAAATAATTCAAACGTATGTGTAAGGTTAAAATTGGCATATATTATAATTTTAATGCAGAAAATATAGTTCCCATCTTTATTTGTTTTTAAGTATTGAAAAAATATATTTTATTCAATATTACTACCAAAAAAAAGCAAGACCAGCAAGACTCTTGCAGCAAGACCAAGACCAAGACCGGGTGGCGCAAGACCAAGACAAAGACCAAGACCTTCCTTTGACTTGCAGACGAAGACCAAGACCAGGCTTGCAAGACCAAGACCAAGACCAAGACTAGCCCGGTCTTGGTCTTGCTTTGCTCATCACTACCTACAAAAGTAAAAAAAAAAATGAAAGTTAGAAGAAATGTATAAAATTAACTCATCAAATCATAGACACAAATACTAAAATAATAATAGTTATTTATAAATAAGTGTTAAAAGTACAATTTTAAGGCACGAATGCGAAAGTTTGCAGAATGAGCGAAACGAGTTCTGCAACTCACATGAGTCCCTTAAAACGTACTTTTAACACAAATATCATACAATATTTTTTCTACAAAAGCAATAATGAAGTTAAAAATCAAATTAAATGAAACTTGGTTGTGGCTGTGTGCACGTAAGAATTTAGGAAATGAAGAGACTTTGTATTTCGTGCAAATTTTTATTAAAAAATCCTAGCAGAGCGCTTTCGGTAAAACCATCATCAGTGCTATCTACAAGCAAGAAATGAACTTTAAAAGAAAGATTAAAAATTTTTTGTTGGAATATTTTAAGGGAAAAAAAAACTGTATTTTAGTGATTTTTTAAATTTTTTTATATTTTAAAATTTATTTTGCGTGAAACTAAACATTAAATATAGTAAATCAATGTGAAGTGATGAATTTAGTAGACTTGGTATGGAAAAGAAAAAACAAAAGAAAAGAAAAGTTCAAAACTTACTCGTCGTCAAGCAGGAGCCGCAGCAAATTTGAGCCAACAAAACATTTAGAGGGCTTCAATAAAATATCACATTATTACACAAATTAAAATAAAAGTCAAACAACATTAATATTTGTTACATTTTCCCTTATTAAAGGGTGAAATTTAAAAAAATTTAAAAAATTATACCATTTTGTGGAAAGACGAACATGTGATTATGTTAGGTTAGGAACCAGTTGTACTGACGTATAAAAAAGGATAGACAACCATTTTAAAGGGTATAGAAAAGGAAGTACTACTCCGAGGTTGTTTAGAGTGTGGTTGTTAAGAACTGTAAAATTATTATGTTTAAAGGCTGTGTTAGAGAAATGAAATCAAAAAACAATTTTAAGTAATGATTATTTGTTATAACTTTAATATAATTAAGAAATCGTAATTTGTAGTAAATTATGACAAATGTGAAAATATTTATGAAAAACGGGGGGCGCGTTCAAGAAATCAGATTGAAATATTTTATTTTGAAAGTTTTAATATAACTGAGAAATTCTTACTTCTAAACAGAAACGTAAATTATAATGAACTATGAAAAATTTGAAAATTGTTTTGTTTGAGAAACGCTGCAGAGTGAAATTTGGTTTTTTAAATGAAAAATTTTAAAAAGAAAAAAATTTTTTAAAAATTTTAAAAAAGAAGAAATTTTGAAAAAGAAAATTAATATCTAAAGGTCCCCAACTCATTCTCCTGACATTCCCTGGGGTCTACCAAAGAAGCTCACAAGGTTGGGAAAATAGTAGAGGAGATGTTAGTGGAGTTAGAACGGAAGCGGTTGCATTGTTTGATAGGGGGTTATTATGGTTATAAGGAGGACATAGCGGAGAAGGAGTGTGAGGTTCTTTGAGACCCCCAGGAATGGAGGCAGGCAGAGTGTTAAGACATAAGTTGTTGGTATTAAGCTCTTTGTTTATTTCTATGTCTTCGAGAAAATCTAGTCTATTAAAGTTTTTAGATGTAGTATTGTGCAAGATTTTTGAATTTTTTTTTGGTGGACTAAAGTTGTGTTTGAGTTCTTTTAAATATGTACCAAAAGCTGAAGTTGATCTTGTTAGATGTTCTGTTATTCTAGTTTTAAGCGGTCTACATGTTCTACCAATATAAGAGCTTTTTGAGAGTTTATCTATGGATGACTGCTTGTGCTTTTTGGACTGTGATGAGAATGGTGCTCAAACCCTCTTACAAAAAATTAACAACATTCATTCTAAAATCTCATTTACTTTGGAAATAGAAGATAATAATAAAATCAATTTTCTAGACATAACTATACAAAAAGTCTCGAACAATCTCTCTTTTTCTATATACAGGAAACCTTCTCAAACAGACCATATAATTTCTGAAACCTCTAACCACCCCATGCAGCATAAATTAGCAGCATTTCATTGTTATATAAATAGACTTCTTAACATTTTTATGTCAAAAGAAAACTACTTAAATAAGATTAACATTCTTAAACAAATTGCTTACAATAATAATTTTGATCCTAAAATCGTCAACAGATTAATTGAAAAAAACAAAATTAAGAAAATCAGAAAAGAAACTACAGTTCCTGACAACACGGAATCAGTTAAATACATTGCTATCCCATTCACTAATGAGGTTGTCAACGGGAAGGTCACTAAGTGCTTTAAGGATCATTTTCAGAATATTCAAATTTCCTATAGAACAAAACTAAATTTAGGATCTCAATTGGTTAACTCAAAAGATAAAATAGATAAACTCTCAAAAAGTGGCATATATCTACTAAATTGTGACTCTTGTAATAGCTCTTATATTGGTAGAACATGTAGACCCCTTAAAACTAGAATAACAGAACATCTAACAAGATCAACTTCAGCTTTTGGTACACATTTAAAAGAACTCAAACACAACTTTAGTCCACAAAAAAATTCAAAAATCTTGCACAATACCACATCTAAAAACTTTAATAGACTAGATTTTCTCGAAGACATAGAAATAAACAAAGAGCTTAATACCAACAACTTATGTCTTAACACTCAAGTTAACCTTAATAGATCTTTTTTACCTTTACATAGGCGTCTTATGAACTTAATCACTCGATGATGAAAAAACAATTTACGCTTTAGCCCCATTTTTGGGTGATCCAACCTCCTTGTTCTTTGTATATTACATGATTTCCATATTCTTTTCAACAATTCAATTTATTAAAAACAATCTTTTCGACCCAAACATAACAGTTAATTAATTTAAAAGTTTTTTCATTTGTCTGCTGCACTCTGCCTGCCTCCATTCCTGGGGGTCTCAAAGAACCTCACACTCCTTCTCCGCTATGTCCTCCTTATAACCATAATAACCCCCTATCAAACAATGCAACCGCTTCCGTTCTAACTCCACTAACATCTCCTCTACTATTTTCCCAACCTTGTGAGCTTCTTTGGTAGACCCCAGGGAATGTCAGGAGAATGAGTTGGGGACCTTTAGATATTAATTTTCTTTTTCAAAATTTCTTCTTTTTTAAAATTTTTTTTTTCTTTTTAAAATTTTTTATTTAAAAAACCAAATTTCACTCTGTAACGTTTCTGAAACAAAACAATTTTCAAATTTTTCATAGTTCATTATAATTTACGTTTCTGTTTAGAAGTAAGAATTTCTCAGTTATATTAAAACTTTCAAAATAAAATATTTCAATCTGATTTCTTGAACGCGCCCCTCGTTTTTCATAAATATTTTCACATTTGTCATAATTTACTACAAATTACGATTTCTTAATTATATTAAAGTTATAACAAATAATCATTACTTAAAATTGTTTTTTGATTTCATTTCTCTAACACAGCCTTTAAACATAATAATTTTACAGTTCTTAACAACCACACTCTAAACAACCTCGGAGTAGTACTTCCTTTTCTATACCCTTTAAAATGGTTGTCTATCCTTTTTTATACGTCAGTACAACTGGTTCCTAACCTAACATAATCACATGTTCGTCTTTCTACAAAATGGTATAGTTTTTTAATTTTTTTAAATTTCACCCTTTAATAAGGGAAAATGTAACAAATATTAATGTTGTTTGACTTTTATTTTAATTTGTGTAATAATGTGATATTTTATTGAAGCCCTCTAAATGTTTTGTTGGCTCAAATTTGCTGCGACTCCTGCTTGACGACGAGTAAGTTTTGAACTTTTCTTTTCTTTTGCTTTTTCTTTTCCATACCAAGTCTACTAAATTCATCACTTCACATTGATTTACTATATTTAATGTTTAATTTCACGCAAAATAAATTTTAAAATATAAAAAAATTAAAAAATCACTAAAATACAGTTTTTTTGAAAATTTCCCTTAAAATATTCCAACAAAATTTTTCAATCTTTCTTTTAAAGTTCATTTCTTGCTTGTAGATAGCACTGATGATGGTTTTACCGAAAGCGCTCTGCTAGGATTTTTTAATAAAAATTTGCACGAAATACAAAGTCTCTTCATTTCCTAAAAATCAAATTATTCAAAAATTGAAAGTTTTACATAGCATCATATATAAAAATTATGGAAATTGGCATTTATTAATGAATTTTAACAACCGTTGTTGATGCTGGTTGGTTTCGGCATTCGTTTAAATTTGATACATCATGTCAGTTTTAGCTCGTTTTAGTTTTTACTTAAAATTAACTTGAAATGGATGAAAATGTAGGGTATCGGTATTGGTTGGATGATCCGGCCAGTAGAGCATCGCTGGATTTGAATTGTACAATTAATATAAATGTTAGTAAATAAATAAACCTTTCAAAATTTGACATTTTACTTTAAACACTAGTGCTTTAAAATATGACTTTAAGGCACAAGTGCTTTAAAGTAACATTTTTTTGTTGAAAAAAAAATTTAAATTGGTTTGAAAATGTGACAGCACATCAAACACTAAATGCTAAATTATTCAATTAAGGATACATCCCTTTATCAATTTATCAATTTATTAATTTACTTATTGTTAATAAATAATTGCAATTAAAAAATACCTTAGATCTCGATAAGTTTTTATATGTATATTTCGTGTCGTTGAAAGATTTCGGCGACTCATAGAAAGGAATAGATGTTATTTAAGATAAGAAGGCAATAACACGATGAGATAACAAAATCGGCATGTCGGAAAGGCGTGATCAAGGTGTCGACTGACCTCGCCGTTAGTGACCCTTAACCATCACGGCCCTTGTCATCTGATAGATATCATTATTACCAAGAAACAGTGATTTTGCTGTTTTAAACGTCAATTTTATTGTTTAATTAACTTTATCGGTTTAAGTTTTTTTTGTCTGAGGATAGTCTTTTAAAACTTAAAACATAAGTACTAACGTATTATAGGTGTATAAAGACAGGTAATTTATTTTTATGGGCCCAGTCAAAGTGTACTTATTTGTGATTATAAGTTAAGTTAAAATTTATTGCATTAGATATCAATAAATACTACAAAGTGGTAAGAATATAAAACAAAAGTGCAACAAGCTAAAAATTGTTAAAAATAAGAGAAAATAACTTTTAACACAAACATATTTTTGGGTGAGTCCCATCGCTGGGGAACGGACTATCTGAACAAATGGACGTTTTTTCAATTTTCAGAATGGTTTTATTCCATCATAAATTTACTAAACAAAATAGGGCAATGTTAGCTGCACAAAATTTTATTAAACATTTGTTTAATGAGGTAAATTATTACATAATTAAACAATTAGTTTATAAAATGTTTGGCTTAAAGCAACAGGTTTTTTAGATAAGATTGGTGCGGAGCTTTATCGCAACAAGGCTTACTTTTGTGGGACTCCAAAATTTCTTAGTTGTTAAGGAAAACTAACTTGCAAGTATTTAAAATTCATATTTTTATAATTTCCTCAGTGGGACCGCTTCGGTATTGGTCCTGGGATATAGAACTAAGTGTGCTTCAAAACTAGTGACCCCTATTAACTGGCAGACCGCCTAAAATAAAATAAAAACCCTTAAAGAAGTTCAAAAAATTAATATACTTATCTACATATCAGTGGCAAATCTACCATCATTTTTAAGATGAAAGCAATGGTAATTGTCTCGAAAGTTGCCTCCTCTCCGATTTTGACCAAATTTGGTATACGGGTTTTTTTTTGGGGCGCCGATTACAAATCTGAAAAAATCATTTTCCGGCAACGTTTCGTTTTCGACATATTTATCATCAAAGTTGAAAACCGAACTAACCTTACTTTCACTATATTCCCCTTCTTTTTGTACACAATTCTTGATTTTTACACTACAGTGGCACACAATATTTTATAAACACCTTTTACAACCTTGTATTTTTATTTATTTTACACCTTTTAATCATTAAATTACGAACTTTCAAGTTTAAAGGCAGCAGCCATATTGGTTTATAAAATTTCTAGTGTATATGTGGTTGCGGCTACGTTGCGGCGTGTGAAAGTGGAGGTTTGCAATTAAATAGAAAAAAGGTGTAAAATAAAAATAAAAACAAGTTTTTAAAAGGTGTTTGTGACATATTGTGTGCCAATTTAGTGTAAAAAACCTGAATTCTGTGCAAAAAAAGAAGGAATAGTGTAATACGGTTACGAAACGTTGCCGAAAAAGTATTTTTGCAGATCCGTAATCAGTCTCCAAAAAACCCCCGTTTACCAAATTTGGTCAAAATCGGAGAGGAGGCAACTTTCGAGACAATTCCCAATGTAATTTATAAAAAAGTAACTAAAAATTAAATTATACTTGAAATTAAAATTGTTAAAATTTTAATATAAAAAATTTAAAAAAATTCTAAGATGTTTTTGTCAGAATTAATGACGTAATGTCATAAATGACACATTAATCTTTTATGACTGGAAAATAATATAAAGATGGGAATTTTTGGCGACTACCTAAGAAAAAAAATTAAATACATGAATCCGTCACAACAATCGTCTCCACAAAAAAAACCGACCACTATGTATGTAATTTTTGCCTTTTTCGCGAACCACTCATTTCATTTAATAATATCTTTTTTTAATTTAAAATATATTTCCTAGTAATAATGCTATGTCAGAACTTTTTATTTATAATTTAATTAAAACATATAGGAAGTGTGAAATGAGACGAAGTTTTTTTTCCGAAATTTGTAAAACCCGGTGGAGAGCAGCAGATACAGCAGCTGTTGTTCACTGGAATCACACTATAGCTTTATCTTTTTTAAACACTTTTTTTGTTGCTGTTTTCAAAAAAAAAACGCCGTTAAAGAAACATAGTCTCTTTAATGCATCCCGAATATGGTTTAATTCAGTTCTAATTAAAAATTACACATAAAACCGTTACAAAGCAATCAATCTACGATTTGAAAAATATTTTTAAAATTAAATTAGTCGTCTTGTGGGTGCAGGGCTTTTGTGAAAGGGTTTTTTACTAAACATTTACAATTTAAGATCGAGAGAAACATGTTACATGTTTAATACAAATAAATGATATTGTTTCAACGTCCCATGTATAAAAACTGATATCGTCGGTTTTCATATTTATTTCAAACTAAAAAAACAGAAAAAGTAATTATGGTACTTTACGAATTTTTATACAAAAAATATAAACATGGTTACTTTTTAACTGTTAACCTACTTGCCATTGTCATTAACTTAGTAGTACCACAGCATAGACCTCCGACGTCCTTTATATAACTATGAAAAAGATGACTTTAAATGTTTTGGTGAACGCCAATAATCTGGAGCGGTATAAAAAAAACTTTTTACCAATATAAGTCCACATCGGTTAGTTCTAAAGTGGTAGGTGGTCTTCATACGGTCCCTTTTTTTTCGTAGCTTTTTACGAACATCTTTACATACGTATCATCTCTGGCAACTACACATGGCCACCGGCAGGGGGGGGTCAGAGGGTGTCCGTCGACCCCCCCTGGGTTTTTAAAAATAAGTTAAAATAAAACATTTCCCTCTAAATCCTTAAATTTTACAATATCACCTAGGAATTTGAATGAGTGTGATTATTATTTAGAAATTAAAGTTGTGGTATATTTATTTGTGTTTTTACTTTAATTAATTCTGGACTAGTAAATTGATTTTAGCTTTTTGACCCCACCCTACATTTTTTTCTGGCGGCGGCCCTGCAGCTACATTTTGTTAAGGTACATTATCTTCTTCTAGCTAAGGCAGCAATACGGCTTTAAATTGACCATTGTTTATAGTAATATAAAAAAAATGTTTCATGCGTTTCTCTTATTGGCTTGGTTTTTTGCGGTGGCCTTCCGGACTATAAAGCATATTTCTCTTAAAATAAAAATACACACTTCTGGAAAAAAACAAATATTTTCTCATGTATTAACAAGGGTCATACTGAAACAATTTGCAAGCATAATGAAATGGTTATAAAAAATCGTCACACAGTGTCAAAAATTGCCTATGTCCAAAAAATAAACTGGGTTTGTGTGTGCTTATATTACAATCTTGATTATAATTTTTTTTTGCCTACAATAAAAAAATGAAACTTATAGCTAACTAAATCCTATGTATGATGTAGGTTATTTTTTTGCCTTTGTATACTGAGCCTTCCCTGTTAAACAAAACACGAGCTGCCACTGGTTCTGCTTTGTTTGGGGCATATAGTGTATGCAAAAATAGGTCTTAAATACACACACCGGCAAATTTAAAGGAACGGAGATAAATTGTAATATTTTTTCTTCATATTTTTTTTATTTTAAAAAATATCTCTTAAAAAAAAATAGCCATAAGGTATCTAAATTTTAATTTGGTTTGCAGAGCTTTAATGTGATTTCAAAGCCAATTAAAAAAAAAGATAAAAACTGCGCTTTTGCAAAAAAACTAATTAGACATTTTAACCTATTTTAACGATTTAATAAACCAATAATATTACAATAATTATTATTTTTAATAACGGGTGTTTCCTCCATGAGCTCTTATGACTGCAGTCATTCGTCTTTCCATAATTCTGATAAGGTTATCGATCATTTCTTGAGGCAATTCATCCCACAGTTCAAAAGAGAGCCAGTTTCACCTCTTCTGTGTTTTGGACAGCAGGAATTCTGGACTTAATTCGTCTGCCTAGCATGTCTCAGACATGTTCTATTGGATTCAAGTCTGGGGAACATGCAGGCCAATTCATTGTCGCTATTTCTACTTGGTTTAAAAAGTCGTTTACACACCTAGCTGCATGCGGGCGATCATTGTCGTGCATTAACAGAAAATTGGCGCCAATATGTGGTGCAAAAGATATCACATGATCTTGGAAAACATCTCTTATGTACCTATCGGCAGTTAAAGAGCCGCCATCAATCCCCACCAACCCTGTGCAAGCCCCTAAGCATATGCCACCCCATACCATAACTGAGCCTCCGCCAAAAGACACAGTGGGAGTAAAATTAAATTGTTCATTTTGTTCTTCTGCACGTCGATATATTCTTTTCCTTGCATCAATCGCCTTAACACAGAAACGACTCTCATCCGTAAATAAAACTTGACCCCTCTGATCGTCATTCCAATTTTGATATTCTCGATCAAACGCTAATAGCGCTACCCGATGATGTCTTTGGAGCCCCGGGGCTTTTATTGGTCTACGCGACTTCAAACCAGCTTCCTTGAGTCTTCTTCTAAATGTACGCTCACTTATTCTGATACCACGAACTTCTCCCAGTTCATTTCTCGTTTGAACTGCTGTTGGACGCCTATTTCGGAGTGTTTGCAACCTGATAAAACAGCGGTGGTTGAGCGTTTCCTGCTCTGACCTTGCCTTCTTACATACTGTTCAGTTTGTCTCCAACGTGTAAAGTGCGATGAATAGTTGATTTTGTTTTACCAAACATTATCACAACATCACTGTAGAATCGACCATTTTCAATCATTGCTACAGCTCTAGCGACATCAGTCGGTGCTAAATCACCCATAATGAACTGTTAAACACTTTAAAGCACTGAAACTTACTTGAAATTTAAATACCTACCCTTTTTTGAGAACAAAAAAAACGATTTTTAATGAAGAGAAAGTACGCTATAAAAATGTCATAAAATAACTAAAGATATTACGATCTTAATTTGACGTTGTGTAAAACCATAGTAACGTCAAAAATAAACAAACAATTTAAAGTCATGGCTCTCTAGACCTACACAGCACTAAAAACAAACAAAAAGAACCTGCATTGCAAAAATTTATGTCCGTTTTTTTAAATTTGTCGGTGTGTTTATATTAGGTTATAAAAAAAATCAATACATTTTAGCGTTTTCATCGATTGTCAGTCGATTTTCACATATTCTTTCCCATTAAATTTTATGCACAACATGTATATAAAAATTAGGTAAACTATAAAACAAAAAGTTTTAATATATCTTTAAATAAGCTATAATAGTCGATTACACATTGAAACATTGAAACTGAAAAAAAAGTGTCATAATTAGAAGGTAAAAAAAGGTGTAAGGGCTTGATTAAACTGAAACCAGTTATTAACCCTAATCATAGGCTGTAAGACTACAAGGCAAGTAATTCTGAAAACAAATTATGTTGGTCCATATCCTAGAAAATGAACAAGTCATGTCGACAAAACCTCATCATTATAAACGCATGTTCGGAATCGCTGACTCATGGATATCTTGATTAACTTGTCAGTGTTTTTCGTAAAAAAGCGGCTCTTTTTAATTCTCTTTAAAAGTGTAGCTCTGAAGTTTTTAATTACTGAAATATTATCTACGCTTTTCGTTTAATTTCAATCTATATATTAAAATATTTTTGTTGTAAATGTGTTTATAGTGAATGTCCAGCTTAAATAGATCAAAATAGAGATATTATATGCACTTAAACAACAAAATAATTTTAAGACTAATGGATTTTCAAATTGAAACCAGTAAGACATTTTTTTAAAAGAGTCTTGAAAATATACCCTAAATTTACGTAAAAGCTACTAAAATTAATCCTTCAAGAGCGTTTAGTCTTCAACATTCTAGTAAACTAAAAGCCAACCAATATTGTACATGTAGATGATAATAATTAAGATACTTTGGTATGGGTTGTTTATGGGTTCAGACATCGATCAGATTAAATAATCGGTTTTCTGTGAGTGCAACTCATACCAAACTAACCGTATTTGATGTCAAGGATCTTAGGATCTTCGTGGAGAATGGAGTAACTTAGCTATTCTTTTTTCTATCGAGTCTCATACATGTTCTCGTGAGCTAAGCTTAGGAGATTTTGGTAACCATATTAAAATATTAATTTAGGATTAAAGCATGGTCAATGAGTTACAGTGTTACTTTTGCTACATGAAGGCAGGCGTTATTTTGTACTACTACTACCGTATGTAATAGATTCCCAAAACATCATTTTAACAACTTGATGCACAAACATTTCTGTAATAAATAGTGGGTAGAGCCTGTTCCTGCGTCATCTTCTTACTCTTACACGGCTATCGTGCATATCCAAACGAAACCGAGATTCGTTACTGAATAGTATCTACTCCACTCTATTCCTAGTTAAATACTTACTATTCTTTGTATCAACTTAAATGCTGACTTCTATGTTGTCTGGTTGGGGTAGTACTAAATATGATGGTACGACAGGAATTCAATTGTTCGTATTTGACAATAAACTACGGGTGTGCGAAATTCCGAATTATTTGAGGAGAATATCAAATCAAAAATTAAATAATTTGAATCATTCGAATAGTTCGAACTATTCGAATAATTTGAACTATTCAATTAATTAAAATAGTTCGAACTATTCAATAATTCGAATAGTTCGAATTATTCAATTAATTCGAGCTATTTGAATAATTTGAATCTTTTGAATAATTGGAATACCCAAATTGTTGAAATATCTAAATCTGCCAGGTTTGATGTTTTTCATATTTTTAGTATCAATTTTATTATGTTATTTGAATTAACAATTATCAATTACAAATCAATTGTTTATTTTAGTTTAAGAAACATTTTTATGCAAGAAAATCAAATGAGAAACAGTTTTTGGCGATAAAGAAGTTCGTTCTTAATTTACTATAACTCCTGCGGAAAACAATCTCTCACTTTCAACAGAAGTATATGGGATTGGCATGTACCTTCTCGCAATTAACGACAACTAAGAAAAACTTATACATTCTTTTGCCAACCAATAAAGTTGATTATTCCAGTGGTCAATTTGTGGAAAAAATAAATATGTAATTATTTTCAGCTCGATCGTTCGAGCTAAGCAAAAATTTTGTTGTTGATGTTCATTAATTCCGGGTTACTTTATAAAATCCCAAAATGAATTATGATCATTATTGTTAGGCTTACGTGATAACGATCCTGGTTCATTATTCGTTTCACTTATTATTTGTGAATACCTACTACGACTCTTATAATTAGCTTATACAATCATTTATATAAAAAATACTATATTCGAATTGTTTAAACTAATTAAATAGTTCGAACTATTCAAATACTTCGAAGTATTCAAATAGTTCAAATTATTCGAATAGTTGAAACTATTTAAATAGTTCAAATATTCGATTCGAAATTTGAATCGAATATAACTATTCGATTCGATTCGATTCGACAACAATTCGCACACCCCTACAATAAACCAAATGCATTTTAATATGTCTTTTAGGCTCTATACAGTGTGTCCCAAATTGGGCCTAAATGTATTGGTAACTCGGGAACCATTAGAGCTACAGTGTTGGTTATATAGGAAAAAAACCATTAGAGCTACACTGTTGGTTAATTTAGACAATTTAATTGCAAAATTAAATCTGCTTTCAGATTTTATTTATCTTTCATGGTTTTTGAGATAATTAAGAAAAAGCATTATTGTGCATTTTTAACGTTTTTAAGATTACTACATTATTAGAGCACTTTTTTAAGAAGAATTTAATTTAAGTAAAAATATTTTTCTAACTCTATTTGTTTTTGGATTTTAACATTTTTGAAAAGAGCTCTTCAAGAGCTTTTCATTGATATATCAGAAGTCTAGGTTTTCGATTGCTTAAGCTCTAGAAACGATAATTTTTGTTTATTTGATAGCAGGCTTAGACTAGACTGAGTAATGGCCGCTCCGTTTCATAAAAAACAAATGATACGCATCTTATAATTTAAATAATGTAAAAGTCAAAATTAGCGTGCACCTTATTTTTCGTTTAGAAACGCCTTTAACAAAAATTCAAATTTTAATTATTTTAAGGATTTACAATAATGGCTCTTAATTATTCCAATGATGAAAAGGTGGATATGCCAGAAATTTATTTTAAATCTAACAAAAATACAGAAGCTGCAGCACTTGCATACGAAGAACAATTGCCGGAGCAGCAACAACCTAACCAAAGACATTTTAGATTCTTAGTTACGAACTTGTTAACCTATGGATCTTTTGTGAAACCGAATCCCAAAACTTATACAAAAAATAATGAAGCAAGAAAGGCGATTATAAAACGTTAGAGATGATCCCACAACATCGGTTAGAAAAGTGGAAGAACAGACAACAATTCCTAAGTCATCTGTGCATCGGTCTTTAAAAAAACACCGTTTTCATCCATACAAACCACGTATTGTCCAGGGTCTTCAGGGGAATGATTTCAATAGACGAATCACCTTTAGTCAATGGTTTATTACTAAATGTCAACAGATACCCAATATCCAATCCAAGGTTCTCTGGACAGACGAAACCCGGTTTATAAATTGTGGAATTTTTAATAGGCACATTTATCACTGCTGGGATACAGAAAATCCATATAATTTAGAAGAAAGACGGCTACAAACAAGGTTTGGCTTTAATGTCTGTTGTGGCATCATAGGTAATTTAAAATGCACCTTTAATTTACGGCTCACAATTAGATAAAACATTTATTTTTCTGTTTAAGACGGATTTCCAGCGCACAGTACCAGGGAGGTGATGGAGGTCCTTAGAAGTACCATTAATGACAACATAATCTCTAATAATGGGCCAATTGCTTGGCCAGCTAGATCACCGGACATCACACCCCCTGATTTTAACCTATGGGGATAGGCAAAATATGAGGTGTACGAGTTTTCTCCGCCCGAAACTAGGCTGGAACTAGAACACAGGGTACGGGATGTGTTTGCTTCCATCAACCGAAACACGTTACGCCGAGTAACCCGCAAGGTGTTGGAAAAATGCGAGAAATGTGTGGAAAATGGAGGAAGACATGTACTGTGATTTTATTTTCTTGTTTACTGATACATTTTTGTTTTACAGTTGTGTTTAATTATTATCAGTTTAAGGTAATATTAGGAAGTATTAATTTTTGCAAAAAGCATCACTTTTTTTATATAAGTTTTAAATTTCGCTCTTACTGAAGATCCATAGGGTAACAAGTTCATCACTAAGAATCTTAAATGTCAATGGTTAGGTTGATGCCGCTCCGGATGCGTATTATTTGTTTTTTTATGAAACGGGGCGGCCATTACGCAGTCTAGTCTAAGCCTACTATCAAATAAACAAAAATTATCGTTTTAGAGCTTAAGCAATCTGAAAACCTAGACTTATGATACATCAATGAAATGCTCTTGAAGAGTTTTTTTCACAAAATGTAAAAATCCAATATGGCATCCGTATGAAAATCCAAAATTTGGGTAAATATCTCAGAAACAAATAAAGTTAGAAAAATATTTTTATTTAAATTAAATTCTTCTTAAAAAAGTGTTCTAATAATGCAGTAATCTTAAAACCGTAAAATTGGTAGTTTGCAAGCTACAGGCAAAAGTTAAAAATGCACCATTTTGGTTTTTCTTAATTATCTCAAAAACCATAAAAGATAAATAAAATCTGAAAGCAGATTTAATTTTGCAATTAAACTGTCTAAAACTTTCCTAATTTAACCAAAACTGTAGCTCTAATGGTTACCGTGTTACCAATACATGTGGGCTCAATTTGGGACACACTGTATACTAATAAAAAACTATTGGGCCGATAAGGTTAAATATTTAAGGATTAGTTGCATTCTTTTAGAAAAGCAAAAAGGCAAAAAATCGTTTAAAAAAATCAACATTTCTATGTTGAGACGAATATTTTGGTAAACACTTTATATTTTAAGTTCTTTCTGTATCTATATATTTTATGTTTTTTTTTATTGGATTTTTATAGCAAAACTAAATATGATGTGTGACTTTTTAACTTATTAAAAATACTTTTCCTATTTTTTGTGCTAAAAAATGGGGCATTGCTTAAGTGCTCTGTTACTAAACGCTGTATTATCTTAATTAGCCAAAATAAGGTGAAACCATGGATTCAACATCGTAATGTATTGGCCAAAGATCTACTTCTTACTTTTGACTAAGGTAAAAAGTATTTACGATGTTTACGATGCTTGTGGATGTTTGATTATATTTTAAAGGTTGTAGTAACCAATTGTCCTGAGTAAAAACAATTGCCATTTTAATTTTGAGAAATCTGAGTTTTAATAAAACTAAGAGCTGATTTTAAAAACATAAAACACTTATGGTTTTAGGTGGCAGTTTTGTAGTTACAGGGTGTTAAAGAATTGTGTACATAATATATGGAACAAAATCATTATTTGTTAAAGCAAAAAAACATTTAAATTTTCCTCGAATACGTTAATAGTAATTTTAAACTGCGTATTTTTTGACATAAAATTGAAATATACAGGATGACTCATGTAGTAGATAGGACGTTGTCGATGATTGTTAAAATAAAAACCACCGTACTTTAGTGCCGATTTATAATCCTTAAGAGGAGCCGATTTTAAAAACACAAAATACTTATGGCTCTGGGTAATAGTTTCGTGGTTACAGGGTGTTAAAGATTTATGTACATAATGGTTTCTATCCTTTGCCAAGTAGCTAAAAAATACATATAGTAATTTAATATTATTACTCAAAAGCTTGACAAAAAATATTATTATGGCAGCATAACAAGGCGTATCATAAAAAGCGATTTCAAGTATTCCTTACCCACTTACATAAAATAAAAAAGCAAACAAAAATTAAGAACCTGTACGTACAAAACCGTCAATTAAAGAGATAAGAACGTTTTCATTTTAAAATTAAAACATGGGAGTTTCAATTTAAAAAAATCGTCAATGACATCATATCTACTAGAGTTGCCGCGAGACACGAGATACGAGACGTCTCGTCTCGTCTCGTCTCGAAGCCATTTTGTCTCGTCTCGAGAGAATTTTGTCTCGAATTTCGAGGCGAAACGAGACGAGATAAAATCCTTCGAGACAAGCTCAAGACGAGACGAGACATCCCGAAAAATTTTAATGACTTAAAACTTAAGTGAACTAACTGTAATAAATCTACAACAATATATTTCTAGTTCTTAAGAATTATACAGGTTGTTTAAGATTTAGTGTTACAAACTTCGACAGCGTTTGGATCTTGCAAAAATAAGTTTTTATTAACATAGGTCAAGAAATGCATTGTTTAAAAAATACAGGGTGTTAAAAAAAAGAAGCTGAAATTAATTGCTTTAAAACGTATATCACCCTGTGGTTTTATTATTTTTTAATAAATAATTTTGAATATTTCACTCATGTACATATTTTCCTATAAGAGAAGTGGTATTATGGAAAAATTACAGCGGAAATTCCACGTCGTCTAGGCAACGTGGTTTTTCCACTTACTGTCAAATTGACAATACGAAATTTTTAAATAATAATGACGGTTTGTTAAATTAATATTTAATTTTTAGTTAATAAACTTTATCTACGTTTTTGATTCGTGAAATATTTCCTATACGCTTGTGCTTTAAAATTAACCAGATTATTTTTTACTCATGCATGTTTTCTTTAAAAATTTTACTCGTCAGACTCGTGAAATTATGAGAAAACACGCTATCGTGAAAAATTATCGGTAATTTTTAAGCACTCGTGGTATTACCCCCAATAAAACATCTTAAAATACAACTATTTTGTCTCTTGATTTTTTTTTAAATTTTGCTTTGCTTTCAAGAAAAAAATTAAAACCGATTCTTTTTTTATACCCTTTTGAAAAGTAGGGGTTTTACTTTGTCTCTCGAAAAAAATTAATAACGAAAAAGTTTTATTTTAAGTTGCTTTATCAAAATAATTGTTTTAAAAAAATATGTACAATTAAAGCTTCTTTTTAACTTTAGGACCCTGCGTATTTCCAATTTTGAAACGATGCATATCAGTTACTTATGTTTATAGAGACTTTTTTTGAAAGATCTAACTGCTGTTAAATATTTTAAAACTATAGCTCAAACACCCTATATAATTATAAGAAAAAATTCTAGAAAACATGTTACCTGTGTTTTGTAATAGAGTTTATGACTTATGTTCCATTATCTTTTAGATTTTTTTTTTCATTTTGTGGACTTTTTATGTCACTTATATGTTCTATATTTTAATTTTAAAAAAAAAAAACAAATTATTAAGTTCTTTATTTTATTTTTAGTTGCATATTATGGGTGTCCGTAAAGTCTGAAAATACCAAGTTTTAAAAAAAACTACACAATTTTAAGAAAAGCTCAATAACGTTAAGTTTTATTTTACAATGCGTGTTATAAAAAAATATAAGCATTTATATAGGGTGTTCCAAAAAAGAGATACATCATAAATGGGACAGCCCGTATTTTTTACGTATTTTGTTTCTACGGTTTATTTCAAATGTTTTTCATTAGTTGCCTATGCAGAGGGTTGTTTTTGCATGTTTTTCTATTAGTTGAAGATATGCCGCTATTATGTTTTAAAAAGTTTTATTTTAAACTAAAACAATACATCCTTCTTAAAATACATACCAGTTTGCAGCAGATTTTGCAATTAGTTTGTAGGTATATAGTGTACAGGGTGAGTCAACGATGGCGAGGAGTAAGTAATTTAATGCCTTGAATATAAGATTTGTAGATAATGTGCAGATGTAAGTATTAGGTATATGGTTAGAAAGTATGTTAAATTTTAACGATATTTTGAATTATACAGGGCACGTCCATAAAGTATTAGGGTGCTAAAAAGTTTTTTTAAATTTAAAATAGAATACCTATACCTACTCATCTTTTTTCAGTTGTGGATTCTATTTATTCAATTCGAGAAATTCCTATACCTACTTTATATTCTATACCTATACCCATGAAGTTACGTAGGTATAAGAATATTGCCATTTAGGATAGTTTGGGTATACTTAATTATTATGGAAAACGTTAAAAATTGGTAAAAAAAATTGAGAATGAACATCCTTTCTAGAATTAAACATTGGAGTTAATAATGTAATGATATAATATGTGTGTTCCATTTAAAAAATCTGTCTTTTTATTACCACCTTGTGCACTGTGCAGACATAAAAATTAGTTTAAAAAATTTGTAACATGTACCTAAAAATTAAAATCGACGGGTCCAAGCTTTTTTTTTAAACTTTCGAACTAATTTTTATTGAAATTATCCTATACATTACTAATGCACTAAATATTGAAATTAATTTAATTGAAATAAACCAAACAACTCGAGACAAGCGAGACAAAACGAGACGAGACAAGACAAACGTTTGTCTCTTCTCGTCTCGTCTCGACCCTTGTCTCGTCTCGTCTCGTCTCGAAATATATTATCTCGAAATTTCAAGACGAGACGAGACAAGGCTTTATCTCGTCTCGTCTCGTCTCGTGGCAACTCTAATATCTACTATACAAGGCATCCTGTATATTTTTATTTCATGTAAAAAATGCGCAATTTCATAGTATTACTTATGTATTCAAGAAAATTTTCGATGTTTCTTTGCTTTAACAAATAATGAAATTGTTTTATACATTATGTATACATTTTTTACCACCCTATAACTATAAAACTGCTATCTAAAACTGTAAGTGTTATATGTTCTTAAAATAAGCTCTTCTTGCCGATTATAAATCTGCAATAAAATATGGGGGTTTCCGTATGAAAATCGTCGAAGTTGTCATATCTACTACA
The DNA here is from genome assembly GCA_019359885.1 of Listronotus oregonensis. Lineage (NCBI taxonomy): Eukaryota > Metazoa > Arthropoda > Insecta > Coleoptera > Curculionidae > Listronotus > Listronotus oregonensis. Next base: position 25,216 of record JAHBCN010002050.1, read on the forward strand.
TAAGTCACCCTGTATATTTATATTTTATGTCAAAAAATACCCAATTTAACATAATTATTTACGTGCCCGAGAAAATTTTAATTTTTTTTTTGCTTTAGCAAATAATTAATTTGTTCTATACAATATATATATATATATATATATATATATATATATATATATATATATATATATATATATATATATATATATATATATATATATATATATATATATATATATATATAATATATATATATATATATATATATATATATATATATATATATATATATATATATATATATATATATATATATATATATATATATATATATATATATATATATATATATATATATATATATATATATACAATTTTTTACCACTCTGTAACTACGAAACTGCCATCTAAAACCGTAAGTGTTTTATGTTTTTTAAATTAGCTCTTCTTGGAGATTATAAATCAGCAATAAAATATGGGGGTTTCCATTTGAAAAAATCGTCATATCTACTACATGGGTCACCTTGTATATTTATATTTTATGTTAAAAAATGCGCAATTTACAACTATTACGTATTCGAGATAATTTTCAATTTTTTTTTGCCTTCGCAAATAATGAATTTGTTCCATACTTTATGTACACACTGTATATATATATATATATATATATATATATATATATATATATATATATATATATATATATATATATATATATATATATATATATATATATATATATATAATAAAATGAAAGTAATTAAGGCGATTAAAATATTTAATAAATGTCTTTCATTTCAGTAGACTGAAAAATATCAAGTAGCAGTAGTCAGAACATGAAGATTAAATTTCAAAGTCTTTATAATAAATTTAGAAAATTAAAAGCCCCGTCTTAAGACCTACGTGTTAATATTAATAAAACAGTTGCTACCTGATATATTCTGGGTAAGGCCGTGGCACGAGAATTAAAAAAGTGTATCCCTTTAAATGCCAAGAATATATTACTTAGTAAGCGTAAGTTAGTTGGACCACCGTAACATAAAAACAAATATTTACTTACCATCTACGAGGAACGCGTAATTATTAAAGATTTTTTGGATACAGACCAGTAAGAATGTTTTTGTTTTAATATATTTTGTATGGATGATTATGTGTATATTTTTTTTCTAAATGTATTTTCTTTACAACCGCAGGACTTTGATCTTAGTAATTTTAAATCGATATTTGATACTATAATCATAATCTAAAGGTTCAAAATTAAACGAATAAATTAAAGCCATTTTTCAAGGTTTTGTTCGTTGGCAACTTTGCTTTATTGTTTTTTGATAGTAATAAACTTGCTAACCATTCCTAGTTAACTTTTTTTGTTATCATTTCTTTTGAAAAAGTTTTCTGTTTCCATCATTATCTCATAAGGTGCAATGGAGTACCCCTTTTTAGGTCTAGTTAGCTATGAAAGCCAAACAAAACTTCTATGTTCGAACGGCTTGGCCTAGAATGACGACAGACAACAAAACAAATTAACTGATATTATATAAACAACACAAGTGCATACACTTTAATATGGTAGTAATAGATTATATTTTTTCTTTGTGTACAAAATACGTCAATTTATTTGTTTGGTTATCTGTCGTCATCCTTGACCGAGCATAGTTCTGTTTGGCTTTCACGGCTTACTAGACATATGCTCCATTGCATATAAAATGAAAATTTAAAGTTAAGTTGTTATAAAGGGGAAACGCGAAGATTTTATACTTTCAATAATATACAGGGTGTTCCATTGAAAAAATCTGATTTTCCTTATTTCCTACCGTCAGTTGTCTGTTTAAATGTATTATCTAAAATCTTCATAAAAAACCCTAAAACTTTTGTGTAAACCACTTTTGTATAAGCTCCTTTTGTGTGTTCCTGCAAATAATACCTTTAAAAGCATGCCACTTTATAAGGAAAAACCCTGTACTTACAAAATATAAAAAAAGTTAATATAAATATGATCCCCAAGAAGGCTAGAGCCTCCCAAAGAATGGGCCTTAAAGTCATGTTTTGCGTAAGATTTCTGGAACCGTTAAATGTAGGTCACTTAAATTGGGTGAAGTTTATTTCCTAACCTTGCATGTAGCTGATTTCCTAAATTACATAATTTTTTTCGTTTAAAATATTGTGTTGTAAACATTTTCAATAAAAATATTTTTAAGTCTATTGATATTGAGTATTTTATTATATATTTGTTCATATTTTCTTTGTGCAACTGGTGATGAAATGGACCTTTCGCAACTAGTTTTAAAAAGTTTTACTTTTCAACACTAGTGATAAAAAGTAAAACTTTTCAATAATACGCCGGCCAGTTTTAAAAAATGTGACTTTTTATGTCAAATTTAGAAAAACGTATTTTTAGTCTATCTTTGTATACATATTGTTATTGAAAAGTCTCTAGTATCCAGCTCAATTAGGCATGTAAATATTAAACCTTTTTAACATGGTGAATATGGTGACATTTCTTAAAAACATAGTAATTAACTATAAACGTACGTATAAATTTTTTAAAAAACTTAATGATACCTATATCTGCACACCATGGTACCTGAGGTGGAAATAATACCCTAGACCATGGTATCTGCCATGGTAGCTGTTAATGCAAGACGTTTTTCGGGGTTTTAGTTTAAATTTCGTGATTTGATTTTAATTTTCGGTTGGTATAGTGGCATCAAGTGGAAACGCTGTATGCCGGACATGCGCCTGGACGCGCAGCCCTTTTTCTCTCTCTGCAAAAATATGTCGTGCTAAGAGCAGTTCTCGTGGTCGTTGTCGCAATTTTCGCTAAAATTCTAAGTGCCTAGAAGCCATAAAATCCCATGATTTTATTGAATGGTTCCGTGTGGATCTTCTAGACATTAAAGCTGGACGGAGGGCCCTTCCATCGACTGGATTCATCACAAGTTGGAATCTGGTAAGTTTTCGTTTGAGCCACTCGTTCGCCATTTTTCGCATTTGTCGTTTCTCGTTTAAAAATGTATAATGGTAGGTGTAACGCCTAAATAAAGAATAAATACAGTCCACTCAACATCTTTCATTAATTACACCACTTTATAACATTTATTGGTCCTTTCGAATCGGATTTTTGATCCGTATAAGCTTTGTTTTAATTTATAAAATTCAAAAATTTAAATTTTAATTATTGTAAATTTAGTGGTTTAAATATCCGTTAATGTTAGCCATTTTGCAAGGTTACAGTGTTGTCGATAGTTAACTTTGGTTTCCTTGAATCTGCGCTAACTTTAGCTTAGTTACCGTTTTTCATATGAATTTTCTCCCGACGTGACAACATCGCATGATTCTCGATCATACGTACTTGCTGGCACCGCCCACCTTTCTGGTATATCGCAGGTCGGGTATGGTATGCAAAAAAAAAATCAATTTTGGATGGTTAGTAAATAAATAGATTTTACTCGTGCATTTAAATAATTTGGAAATTATTTTCAGTTAATCGTGTTGTTTTCGCTTGGTTTTTACGGATAAATGCGTGAATTTTGGAATTAATATTGTCGTTTAGATTTTCGCTTCGTTTTAAAATTCGCGTCGTTTTTCCTATTTTCGAACATAGTTTTTATGCATTTTCGCTTTGTTTTTGATTTAACATTTTTGCAACTAAATATAGTTCGTATATCGTTACAGTAAGCAATTTTTGAATAAATGCATAGGTTTTTATCGGACCTTTGTTATTTAAGTAAAAATAGTGAAACATATTAGTGTTTTGTTTACTGTGTAGTGATAGAAATTAAAATTGGATTAAAATTAATTATATCAGGGTAAATTTAATTGCACTTTAATTTTTAATTTTGATTTTTGGTATAGTAATTATTCAAAATGCCTCAAACTGATAGAGCAACAGAAAAACTTAGACTAGTTAATAGAAAACGGCAGGTCTGTATTAATCGAATTACAGAGCTGTATATACAGGCAGTCTCTGCAAAGTCAGATCCTTCCAAAGTTTCAGATTTTTTGACAAGATATGAAGCCCTGGAAGGTAATTATTACGAGTTTAAAGAATTACATAATGATTTAGTTTCGCATATAGAACTTGATACGGAATTTGATGTAGAAGACGTAATTCGTAAACAGGTGGATGAATATTATTTTTCAATTAAAGCTATTTATGCTCAATTAACACCCCCTTCGGTAACTCAGACATCTGTTTCGAATGAGTCGAATTTGGCAACTCCTCAGTCACATGTTAGATTGCCTAAAATTTCAATAGAAAAATTTAGTGGAGATCCGAAATCGTTTCAGACATTTTTTGACCTTTTTAACTCGCTGATTCACACAAATGTTGCTCTTTCAGACATAGAAAAGTTTCAGTATCTTTTATCGTATTTAGAAAAAGAACCTCTTAATTTAATTAAAACTGTTCCTTTATCGGAGTCAAATTATCAAATTGCCTATGATCTTTTAGTAAAGAGGTATCAAAATAAACGTTTATTAGCCACAAGTGCTTTAAATTCTATGATGACTTTTGTTTTAAAATCGTCGAATGTAAAAGATTTAAGAAATTTATTAAATGCTTTCTCGGAAAATTTGTCGATATTAACTGTATTAGGATTTTTTATTGCAAAAAATAGATAATCAAATTCGTACTCAATTTGAATTGGAACATAGTGGTGATACTATACCTACATATAAACAACTTTTTGATTTTTTGGAAAATCACTGTAAAGCTTTAGAGACTGTGTATTGTATGCCAGGATTAAAATCTTTCTCTAAGCCATTTAACTCTCGATCGTCGTCGTTTTTTACAGCTCCACAAAATCGGCAAATATCTCGACCTACAACCCCTCCTTCAGGTTTGCCTAGGCAAACACAAAATTGTTGTTTGTGTAAAAATTCACATTTTTTGCCAAAATGTCCTAAATTTATCGAAAAACCCCAAGTCAAAGGTATGATATAGCTAAACAAAACAAATTGTGTTTAAATTGCCTTTCCTCGTCCCATAGAGTCAAGGATTGCCCCTCCACTTTTCATTGTCGTCTTTGTAAATTCAGCCATCATACGCTTTTGCATTTTGAACAGCAATTGCCAAGTCAAAATACACCTCAAGTTGATCGTCCAGATGTTGGGGTAGACTTACCTGTAGTGCCCTCAACTAGTAGTTTTTGTAATGCAGTCAATGGCTCCACAACGGTGTTACTGTCGACCGCTTTGGTTGAAATTAAAGATTGCAGAGGTCATTTTCAAACAATTCGAGTGTTGGTAGATAGTGCAAGTCAGGGAAACTTCATTAGCGAAAAATGTTTAAATCGTTTAGGACTACCTCGCAGATCACATTCTGAAGCAATTCTTGGTTTAAATCAAATGCAATCAATGTCCTCCAAAGGTGTGACACACTGCATTATAAAACCCGTTGATAGTCTAAATCCAGTTTTCGAGTTTGAAGCAATTGTTTTGTCGAAATTATGTGTGGATATGCCATCCATTCAGATTAATACTAAAGATTTGTCACATATTAAAAATTTAAAATTAGCTGATAAAAATTTCTTTTCGCCTAGTTCCGTTGACATGCTTTTGGGTGCTGAATTATTTTCGCAAATTTTGCTCTCTGGTAAAATTCCAGGAAAGAGGGTCAAGCTACTGCCTTTGACTCAGTTTTTGGTTGGTTGTTGTTAGGAAAGGTGGACAATCCTGGTAGATTTTCGTCACCTCGTTCATCGTTTTGTACTGTCGTTGAAAGTTCTTTAGAAAGAACATTGCAAAAGTTCTGGGAGTTGGAACAAGTCGCGGTTAAAGTCCCACTATCTCCAGAAGATGTCAAATGTGAAAAAATATTTTGTGAAACAGTTTCCAGATTAGGTTGTGGTAGATTTATTGTTTCGTTGCCTTTTAAGCAATCTGCTCCTGAATTAGGTAACTCCTATGATAGTGCTTATCGTCGTTTTTTACATTTGGAAAATAGATTAATAAAAAACCCTTCGTTGTACAGTCCTTACGTAGAATTTATGAAGGATTATTTAGATTCCGGTCATATGAGCCTTGTTCCTGAGTCTGAGTCAAAAAAAGGCTGGTATTACATCCCTCATCATTGTGTTTTGAAGCCAGGCAGTTCGACTACCAAACTTAGAGTAGTTTTCGATGCTTCTGCCAAGTCTTCAAATGGAATTTCGTTAAATGATAGTCTGTTTTCCGGTCCTAAGCTACAGCAGGGTGTTAGTTCAATTCTCGTTAGTTTTCGTGTGCATAAGGTTGTAGTCGCTGCTGATATAAAACAGATGTATCGTCAAATCTTAGTTACTCCGGAACACCGAAATTATCAACGCATTCTTTGGCGTTTTTCACCTCAGCAGCCTGTTAGGGAATTTTTGTTGAATACTGTTACCTATGGGGTAAAATCGTCTCCTTATTTGGCTTTGAGAACTCTACAAGACTTAGCTGTTCGAGAGTGTGATAATTTTCCTAATGCGTCGCGCATTTTGCAGCGGTCTTGTTATGTGGATGACGTAATGTTTGGTTGTGATTCCGTAAGTGAAGCTTTGTCGTATCAACAAGAGCTAATCTGCCTTTTATCAAAAGGTGCTTTCGAACTTAGAAAGTGGGCCAGTAATCACATTGATTTATTGAGTTCTTTCGCAGAAAGTGACAGACAAATTTCGCTTGATTTTGACCAAGACGAACCTTCCTTATTAAAGTGTTAGGGTTGCAATGGAATCCGTCCTCTGACTGTTTTTTCTATAATTATAAACCTTTGGATAGACCTTGTACAAAAGAAACATTCTCTCGGAAATTGCCCGAACATTTGATCCGTTAGGATTTTTGTCGCCTATTACTTTGTTTTCAAAACATATTTTACAAATGTTATGGTTAGAAAAAATTGATTGGGATGAAGTTCCTCCTAAATCTATTGTCGATAGTTGGAATCAGATTAAAATGGAACTTCCTATGCTGTCTAATTTTCGTTTATCTCGTCAAATTAAGCCTGATAATACTATTTATTTGGAACTGCATGGGTTTTCGGATGCCTCAATTCGAGGCTATGCAGCTGTCGTATTTATACGTTGTATTACTACCACTGGTGATATTTTCGTTCGGTTGCTTTGTGCTAAATCAAAAGTCGCTCCATTGAAAACCGTCACTATACCTAGGCTGGAACTTTGCGGCGCGGTGTTGTTGACGAGTTTGTTGTCGTTTGCTGTGGATGCACTTTCTGATTATTTGTCGTTTAATAAAATTTTTGCTTTGGTGTGATTCTCAGATAGTTTTAACATGGCTTAATTCTTCACCTCATAGATGGAAAACTTTTGTCGCCAACCGCGTGAGTCATATTCATGACACTTTTCCCCGTCTTTCGTGGCAATATGTCGCATCTGAGTTTAACCCAGCATCCAGGGTCTAACACCCAAACAATTTTTAAATCATTCTATGTGGTTTTCTGGACCATCCTGGCTGTCGTTATCGCAAGATCAATGGCCCGAGTCAGGTGACATTTTTGTTGAACCTGAAATGAAGGACGTTCTTGAAGAAAAAATTGTCAGCTTGATGTTAAATATTGAAGATACTTTTTTTTTGATCGGTTAATAAATAATTCTCAAAGTTGTCGAAAATATTAAAAATTTTGTCGTATATTGTAAAATTTACAAAAATTTGTCGAAAATTACTTCCCAAGGTCACAGGACATCTTGTGGAGGCTGACCTTCATCACAGTTTGTCGATTCTCGTCAAGCATGTGTAAGTTTATAGTTTTCCTGAAATTTTTGATCAAATTTCGAAAAGACAACAATTAGCAAAATCTTTCGTAAACTTGCCCTATTTATTGATGACAATGGAATAATTCGAGTTGGGGGTCGATTACGTCATTCGGATTTGCCGTTTGACTCAAAATTCCCCATGCTGTTACCTCGTAGTCATCGCTTGACAGAGTTAATTATTTTGGATACACATGAAAAATATTTACATCCCGGTTTTCGAACGCTACATCACTTACTGTTGCAGACATTTTGGATTTTGTCGGCTCGTCGAGGTATTCAACATTGTATTTCACATTGTATTCGTTGTTTTCGTTCGAGACCCCAATCTTATGTTCCATATGTGGGTGATCTACCCTCTTTTAGAGTGTCGCAAATAAAGGCCTTTTCGCATGTAGCTATTGATTACTGTGGTCCGTTTCTTATCACTATGGCCAAATATCGAGGTAGTAAGTCTCAAAAGGCTTATGTTTGTGTGTTTGTATGCACTGCCACTAAAGCTATACACTTAGAGCTCTGTTCGGACTTGTCATCAGATGCTTTTTTAGCTTGTTTTCGTAGATTCATCGCTCGTAGAGGTAGAGTCACTGATGTGTATAGTGACTGTGGCACAAACTTTGTCGGAGCAAATCGTCAACTTATGGAAATGTCTAAGTTGCTTGTGGGACTCTTTCGATTTCATGGCATTTTTCTCCCCTGGCGGACCTCAATTTAACGGTCTAAGTGAGGCAGGTGTTAAATCGTTTAAATCACATTTCTTTAAGGTGGTCGGTAATAAATTTTGACCTATGAAGAATTGAATACAGTCATTACACAAATAGAAGCTGTATTAAATTCCAGACCATTGTATGCACAAAGTAGCGACCCCAATGATCTTGCACCACTTACTCCTAGTCATTTTTTAACTTTAGAACCTTTAAATTCACCTTCAGATGATGATTTGTCTCAAGTTAAACTAAACACTCTAACGCGTTGGCAGTTATTGCAACGTATACATGCCGACTTCTGGAAACGGTGGCATGTTGATTATTTAAACACATTGCAACAAAGATCCAAATGGATGGATCCTCAAATAAAAATAGAATTAGATACGTTGGTACTTATTAAACACGATTCTAAAGCGCCATTGCAATGGAATCTTGGCCGTGTTGTCGAATTGCACCCTGACAGTGACGGTCATACTCGCGTTGTTACGGTAAAGACATCTTCAGGGTTATTACGTAGACCCATAGTTAAATTGTGTCCTCTACCTTTGGCGCAAAATTAAAGGAAACCAACAGTTTTTCTTTTTTGTATTTATAGTTAATATTTAAGTAGTATTTGTATTCTAAGCTATTAGCATTATAGTTTTTTTTTCTTTTGTTTTTTCCTATCGAATTTATTAAAATTTCAATTTAGTTATTTAATAAAAAACCCCATGGGTTTTTTGGTGGTCGGAAAATGTTAATGCAAGACGTTTTTCGGGGTTTTAGTTTAAATTTCGTGATTTGATTTTAATTTTCGGTTGGTATAGTGGCATCAAGTGGAAACGCTGTATGCCGGACATGCGCCTGGACGCGCAGCCCTTTTTCTCTCTCTGCAAAAATATGTCGTGCTAAGAGCAGTTCTCGTGGTCGTTGTCGCAATTTTCGCTAAAATTCTAAGTGCCTAGAAGCCATAAAATCCCATGATTTTATTGAATGGTTCCGTGTGGATCTTCTAGACATTAAAGCTGAACGGAGGGCCCTTCCATCGACTGGATTCATCACAAGTTGGAATCTGGTAAGTTTTCGTTTGAGCCACTCGTTCGCCATTTTTCGCATTTGTCGTTTCTCGTTTAAAAATGTATAATGGTAGGTGTAACGCCTAAATAAAGAATAAATACAGTCCACTCAACATCTTTCATTAATTACACCACTTTATAACAGTAGCTGATTTTTTGCAGTAGGGTGCTCTAAAAATAAAGTCATGATAGCTTATTCCAATGAAATTAATCAATCCAAACTCAATCCTTTTAACATATATTTTTTAAGCACTTGAACTTAGTTCTAATACTCCAAATCACTTTTAAAATATACCAAAATATAGGTCATGAACGGTAGGTTTATTAAATTGACAAATTAAAGCTATATAACCTTTATTTTTTTTGTTGTTATTACAAAATCTGACTGTTTGGAATGGATGGTTTTCCAAATAACTGACTAGTCATAATTAGTATAATCTTGTTCCTCGTTTGATACTTTTTTTTCTGCCACTTCCCCACACTTTATTTGAAGATGCCGCTGTTAGTTAGATATAAAAATACAACTAAATTTCTTTACCATTATTTGCATACATGTTTAGAGCAATACACTATATTGGTGAACCCCATAATCTAATAGGTCCTAATTCCAAGAAGGTTTCACATAAGGCTGAGTTAGGCATTTTTTAAAAGGCATTAAAATCGTATTACTTGGTACCTATTTCTTTTTGGGGCCGAATTAAACGACGCCCCTAATATGGAGTAAGTAATGCCTTCTTAAATGTGTTTAAGATTAGGTTAATTTTCTCCATTACTTGACTAAGTTATTCAACATAGTAGGTCAATTTTTTTAAGCCATCTATCTTAAGTTAAAAAACTTCAGAAAACCCTTTAACGCATTAAATTCTAATCCCTAAAAATAAATGTAACCTTAAATCCGAGTTCCAAGAGGAAGTGATTAAAGACGAAATGGCATAGCGCTCAAGATTTAGCAACAAAAGGCACCGGCTAATATCCAGCACAGAATCTAATCTGGGATCTGTGTGCTCCCTGCTGTTTGTAATTTCACTTCTACAAAAATGCACACGAAGAAATAATTAAGTATGGCTGCGTTAATATACAATGACGGTCATAACTTTTACTTTTATTTAATAATTTCATTGGCTACAATTGCTTTTATTTTAATATATCAATTTTTGTAACGGTAGATTTATTAGGTAAGCGTTAGATGCGCAATGGTATTATCTGGTTAATTAACAGTACAAATTAGCAAGTATAAAATTAGTGAAGTTAAATTAAATTTGGTCATATTACTTTTTTATATAAAAAATATTGCAAGTGAATTATTGGAATACTCCACTTTTAATTAGATTTTTATGAGGTTCGAGAAGGCCCCTTTGATTGGAAAACAAAGGTTAAAGTCATTTTAAGGATTACAAAGTATTTAAATCAGCAACATATTTCTTGCCTTTAACTAACTAGCGACAACTAAAATAGACGAGAGCAGTAAAAACCCAAATAAACAAACATTGGTTTAGTAGCTGGCGAGGGAAGTAGTCAAATCACTACACGAGATAAATTTATTCAATGATCTCCACCAAAAGTTGATACGCAAATTAAAGGCACAGGGTCTTTGATTATATTTACGTGGCTTCTGAGGCCTTTATTTTTGAAGACAGAAAAAAAGGTTTTATATAAAAATTGTAGGATTTTTTAAAAATTATCTTTTAAAATTATCAGCAGAAAAATATCGCAATAAAAAATGGAAAAATATAGGCAACTTTATCTTTTTTAAATGAAACACCCTAAATATTATGCGCTACAACGAAAGATCTTTTTTTAATAATTTCAAATATATATTCATTAATTATATTTGGATAAACCATTTTTGAGATATTTTAGGTTAAATTATTAATAAATTACAAAAAAGTTTCATATTAGTATCAAGAAATCCATGGAAACAATAAAATTCTTTTGTTGCTGAATTTGGTGAGGACTTTCTCTGGACCAATAATAATTACTTTTGTGATTAAACATTCCTGCTAAAGTGAAGGAAAACTTGTCGGTGAATAGAATTTTATTTAAAAATTTTGGATCCTGCTGCATAAACCTAGCTATTTCCAATGCATACTTAGGTCGGTTCTGCATGTTTTGTTCAGGAAGATTCTGAACGGACATAAATTTATAAGGATAAAATTTGTAAAATTTTAGGGTTAAATAAATTTTATAATATGTTTTATTAACTTCAGATGCCGCATCCGAGATTGATATTTCAGGATTTTCTAAAATTATTAAAAGTAGTTAGTGCTAGTCCAATAGAAAAAGTATAATATGTAATAATTAACCCGAAAAACGAGGATATCCAAAGCTTTGTTTCCATTTTGTGCTGCAGTCCTTTTCTTCATTTTAAAGCTTTTTCATTCAATAAACTTTCTTACTAAATATTTAAAAGCATCTATAGATAGTACCCGTTGTTAAGGATATAATAAGTAATATTCCCTTTGCACTGTCGTCACATTATTATTGTTACCATAAAAAAGACGCATAATAGCGATTTTTTGTTCTTCTGAATAGCCCATTGACAAAAAAGCAATACAAACTACTTTTAATAGTTAAAATGATAAATTTCAACTTTTTACAAAATTAATACGTCAAATTTATTAAAACAATTTTATTGTTTTCATAGCTTTCTTGATACTAATATGATGTTTTTTCAATTTATTTATATTTTAAGCTTAAATATCTTAAAAATGGTTCATCCAAATATCATCAATGCATATATATTTGAAATTAGAAAAAAAGATCTTTTATTGTAGCGCATAATATACAGGGTGTTCCATTTAAAAAAGTTGAAGTTGCCCATATTTTTCCATTTTTTTATTGCAATATTTTTTTACTGATAATTTCAAAAGATAATATGGAAAAAAACCTACAATTTTTATCTGAAACATTTTTTTCTGTCTTCAAAAATAAAGGCTCCAGAAGCCACGTAAATATAATCAAAAACTAAATACTTATCTTGCTTAGGTATAGTTGTGGGCGAAAAATTCCAGACACTTTGGCTAAAATTTTCTGTCATATTTTTGAATGAATTAGTTGCTTAAACTGGGTTGTTACTCTAAACTGGTAAAAAACGTGATTTATTGTAATAGCAAAGACAATTGTAGTTATCACTATAGACAATAGGTTTGGACGCTCGCTTCCTGGGATTACTTGAGCGAGCGTCCATCGAGAGAATATACGTACACACTCTTCTGTATAAACGAACACTGTTGCCAAAACTATTAAAATAGTAACAGTAAGTAGGAATTATTTGTGTCGAAAATAGGCTTTTAATTTATATTTGTTTTAATCATCTTAATCTATTTTTTTAATTTTTTTTCTTTATTAAATAATAAAATTTTAATTATTTAAACTTGTACTGTGGGGAACTATTTCCTAAAATATATTTTTATAGTATAAAAATACACGTTGGTAAACATGATTTTAATTTTTTTCATATTATTTTTTTTATCATAAGACATCCTTACATAACAAGAAATGCTTGTATAGGCTCACCTAAGTTTATTTATTTATTTTTTTATTTTAATAGAATCCAAATAAAAGCATGTATTTTTAAGTTTATTGCTATTTACAAATAAAGTGAGAATTATTAATTAAAGTGTGGCCATCAAAGAAGCAAAAAACGGCTAATTTTTTGGAGTTAAATAAAAAAAATTCGTTGATTAATTTATTGCATTCATTGCATATCGTATTGCCATTTGTGCTTTGTGATTTGTTTGTGTTTCCCTGGTGGTAATTAAAATTTGTATTCTTGTTAACGTTAAAATGTCGGGAAATCTGTCAATATTATGACTGCCGATTGAGTCGAAGAGCAGATAAAGTTAGGGTTTTTCGTTTTTCCTACAAGAATAGTACACTATGTGAGCAATAGATTATAAACTGTGATAAGTATTTATCTATGTACATATGTTAAAATTATAATTATATGATCGACACCTAAAATTTAATCGGTGTTTAGAGTAATCTTTTGCTAGTTATTAATCCAAATATATGATAGTTAAAACAGTGCCCGCAAAAATCGATTAAAAACTGCCTGTTTTTTTACAATTCATTTAGGAAGAGCATTGCTTTGCAATTTTTAAAAAATCACCCCTATTTAGGCGTTGGAAAGTTGCCAAATCTGAAGAATTGCAAAAATAGCAGAGGTATTAAAAGTTATTCTTACTGCACTTTTGTTATAAACAGACCTTGGAAAAATAAAATAATACGTTTTCATCCCTGCAAAGGTTGTAAACCAACCACCATGGACTATGTGGGGGTACAATCATCCCCTAAAATATATAATCTCATGTGCAACTTTAAAAATTGCAAAAAATAAGATTTTTCGGGATATGTCTAATTAGAAATAAATGTTTATGATAGTCAACCACCCTTTTTTAAGGGAAAAACTACCCTTATCAGTAAGAAAAAATGAATGAAATGCTAGCTTTTTTAAAAAAAGTATTATCTTCGTATTTTTTTGATCCAAGTATATAAAGCACGTGTACCTAGATTTTTCGAGTTTACTTTTCAACAATACCTGCAAGGGGGAAAAATCATCCCCTAAAATTAGGAAAATTTATGTTATATTTAAGATATTCTAAAACATCCAAATATATTTTTTAATAGTTTAAAAGATTTATATAATTTTATACATTTTAGGGGATGAATTTACCACCCCTGCAAGGTAGCTTTGATGAAAAATGAACTCGAAAAATCTAAGAAGACCTGTTTTATATACCTGGGATGAAAAATATAAAGCCAAAACGCTTTTTGCATAAGCTAACATTTTATTTAATTTTTCTGATAATGCGGGTTTCTTTACCCTTAATTTTAAAAGTGGTTTATTGTCAAAACTTACTCTGAACTGTCCATTATATTTGAGATATCCTAAAACATCTAAATATATTTTTTTACAATTTTAAGTTATAGTATATAGATATGATTTTGTACATTTTACACCCCCGTCAGGGGTGGTTTTGGTTAAAAGTGAACTAGAAAAATCTAGGTACGCCTGGTTTATATACTTGAATCAAACAAATACCAACTAAAACTTTTCCTTAAAAAACTAGTATTTCATTTAATTTTTCCTATTGATAAGGGTAGTTTCACCCTAAGAATAGGGTGGTTGATTATCATAAACATTTATGTTTTATTTGACATGTCCTAAAAAATCTTATGTTTTGCAGCTTTTGAAGTTGCATACGATTTTATATATACCCACACACAGTCCATGGGGGTTGGTTTACAACCTTCTTAGGGATGAAAATGTATTATTTTATTTTTCCAAGGTCTATTTGAAGCAAATCGCAGTGAGACGAAAATTTTAATACCACCGCAATTTTCGCAATTTTTTAGATTTGGCGATTGTTCAACCCCTAACTGGGGGTGATTTTTGAAAATTTGCAAAAAACGAAAAGCAATGCTCATCCTTATTTTTTGCGACGAGCAATTTAGTATAAAATACATATTTGCATGTTTTTTCTCACCTCTCTGTGAATTGTAAAAAAAAAACAATCGGTTTTTGCGGTCACTCTTTATGATTACAAACCAGGTTCCATATTTATTATTAGGACTGAAATAATTATTTAACAATTAGGTTCCGGGAGGATTGGAAGCCACTTACCATGAGAAATATGGTATGGGAAACAATTTAGGTCACGCGTTAATTTTAATTGGATAGTGATTTTTTTCTTATTTAATTATATTTTATATTTCTGCTTAAATAATCGCTATATTTGACTATGCCACGGTACCTCTAAAGCATGGGTAAGATTAATAAAAATTAAAAATGTGAAAGGTAACGGGGCGCAGGATTCGAACTCTATGTTTATACTGCAAAATCCAGTTTGAATTGAAATCGTATCTGCACCCTTTCGCGAGATTTACGAAAAATAAAATTCTTTAAAATTTTATAGAAAAAATAGAAGAAATAAGGAGATTTCGCGAATTTTCGCATCTAATTTTTTACCCGTACTCATAAATTAAAGTTTACATTTAATTAAGAGTATAATTATCATCTAATAAAGACAGAATTTACCAGATTTTTTATGCATTTTTTTAATTTAGCACTTAAAACTGTTAAATCTATCATTAATAAAATTATTTTTTGAATTTATCAAAAAAATATTGGCCTGCAACAGAAATCTTTTAAAACTATTATATATTGTTCATTGTTTATTAACTAACCCTTGTATAATTTATCTTTCTTATGAAGCCGGCATCATGATCACGGACGTAGTTGTAGCTTTGACAAGGGAGGGTTCACCAAAGAGGAAATGGATGCTCTACTAGAAAAAGCAAGTTCCCAAGCTGGTAAGATACTCAATCTTAATCCATTCTTAGATGCTGATGGGATTCTTTGTGTCGGGGGAAGGCTGCAGAAATCGCATCTGTCATTTAACTCCAAACACCCTGCGATTTTGCATTCTCATAGTCACCTTAGCAAATTGGTTATTAATGATGCTCGTTGGAAAACCCTACACAGCGGAAACCAGCTAACATTAGCATACATTCGGCAAATGTACTGGATCGTCAATGGGAAAAGAACAGTCAAAACTAACATTGGAAAATGCATAAAGTGTATTCGATTCAAGGCCCAGACAGCCGAGCAATTCATGGAACAACTTCCGACAACACGAGTTACACCATTACAACCATTTTCCCACTCTGATGTTGACTACGCTGTACCATTACAAATCAAGACATCCAAGGGCAGAGGCAAAGTTCATTGGGCTTTGGTGTTTTTCTTAGAAAAAAACTCATAAGAGATACCTGATTTGTTCGTTTTATACTTTTTAAAAGAGACACTTCTTTCTGTATTATAACAATTGCGAAACGCGAAGAGACAAAATAGACTAGACTAGCTTGGATTGGTGCGCGCCGCAAAAGCGCGGGCGGCGGCGGCGGGGGCAGTGCCCATTCCCCGCTCCCCGCACTGCGGCGGACTAAGCAACTATCGTTTTCTACAATCGGCGCGGTGCATGTAATTTTTTTCTGTTGGACAGGTAAGATGGATATGAATGGAGGGGATCCAGACCCCAAACCCCCCTTATATACGTCCGTGATCATGATCATGATATAGAAATGAAGAATAACTTATTAAAATAAAGTGGGTTTGTTTATGTTGTAACTACCTATAAATACATAAGTAGATTTAGTGTATATTAAATTAAAAAAAATAACATATGCAACTACATATAAATGTAAATAAATTATAAATATGTGTTACAAAAAACAAAAATCTGTACGAATACGAATCGAATACCAAAACCGCATTTAAATCCATCTTACTGCACAAAAAATTCCTCGTGCATTACTTTGTTTCCTCGAAAAATATCTGTGCAAAAAGCAGTTTGTTGTTTTTGCAACATAAATATGTGCGGAGGGAGCCTACGCTTTAAATAGACTACGACCAAAGACAATTGTAGTTATCACTATAGACACACAGAACAATGTAAAATTTTTGGTTATAGGTTTGGACGCTCGCTTGCTGAGAATCCTTGAGCGAGCGTCCATCGAGAGAATATACGTGCACACGCTGCTGTATAAACGAACACTGTTGCCAAACCAATAAAAGAAGTAACAGAAATTAGGAATTACAGTTCCTATTTGACCTCCGATCAGTGAAGTGCTCGCGATAAAAAAACTACATAGTTTTTTCCAGGAAGGCGGCTGAAGGAGCTGTATCAACGGCTTTTACCATCGGGGATCAAGAAGAAACTCAAGCCAAACGATGGAGTCCTTCTTCTGGGGCTAAGCGCTGTGAGCGATGATTCCTATATCTGTTTCTTTCTGGGAGCCCCACGCACGAGGAATTTTCCTAATGGCGGAAGATGGTTGCGCGCTCAGCAGGAAGGAGCAGTACTGACAGAAAACAGTTATGCGCGATACCAGTAGCAGTCTTCCTGGTCGGACGTCCATTTTTTGTGCCTTGCATCGATAAGGAAATATTTTAGAAAATTTTGAGAATTTAAGTTTTTGAAAAGTTCGGAATTTTTGGGGGCTACAGAGCCCGACTATCCAGAAGTTCCACGTACAAAGCCTGGGAAAGCCACGTTGATAACAACGTGTGTCTGGAAAGGGGAGAGCTGGTTGAACGTCCACCGACGGAGACCAAAAAAAGTGAAAGCAAAGCAAAGCAAAGTAGGAATTATTTCTGTCGAAAATAGGCTTCGAATTTATATTCGTTTTAATAATCTTAATTTTTTTTTTCTTTATTTAGGTAATAATAAAATTTTAATTATTTAAACATGTACTGTGGAAAATTATTTCCTAAAATATATTTATACCTAGTATAAGAATACACGTTGATAAACATAATTTGAAATTTTTACAAATTCTATTTTTTTTTATTGTAAGACATCCTTACATAACAAGAAATGTTTGTATAGCCTCACCTAAATTTATTTAATTTTTTTTATAAATAAAATCCAAATAAACGCATGTAGTTTTTAGTTTTTGCTATTTGCAAATAAAGTAAGAATTATTAATTAAAGTGTGGCCATTAAAGAAGTAAAAAACGGCTAGTTTTTGGAGTTAAATGAAAAAAAACTATTTTGTTTAATTCATTGCATATCGTATTGCCATTTGTGCGTTGTGATTTTTGTGTTTTCCCTGTGGTAATTAAAATTTGTATTCTTGACAAAATGTCGGGAAATCTATGTCAATATTATGACTGCCGAGTGAGTCAAAGAGCAGATAAAGGTAGGCTTTCTCGTTTTCCCTACAAGAATAGTACACTGTGTAAGCAATTGATTATAAACTGTGGTAAGTATTTATCTATGTATATTAAAATTATTTAGACTAATAAGTACCTTATAATTATATAATCGACACTTTAAATTTATTCGGTGTTTAGAGTATCCTTTTGATAGTTATTAATTCAAATATTTGATATTTAAAAGAGTGACCGCAAAAATCGCTTAAAAAAGCCTGTTTTTTCACATTTATTCATTTAGGAAGAGCATTGCTTTTCGTTTTTTGCAAATTTTTAAAAATCACTTCTATTTAGGGGTTGGAAAGATGCCAAATCTAAAAAATTGCGAAAATAGCAGTGGTATTAAAAATGCAATTTGTGTTTTAAATGGACCTTGAAAAAATAAAATAATACATTTCCATCCCTGCGAAGGTTGTAAATCAACCCCCATGAACTATGTGGGGGTACAATCATCCCCTAAAATATTTAAAATCATGTACAACTTTAAAATGAATGAATCAAAAAATGAATGTATATGATAGTCAACCACCCTTTTCTAAGGGTAAAACTACCCTTATCAGTAAGAAAAAATGAATAAAATCCTAGCTTTTCCAAAAAAAGTCTTATCTTCGTATTTTTTTGATCCAAGTATAAAAACCACCCCTGCAAGGGGGTAAATTCATCTCCTAAAGTTAAGAAAGTTCATGGTATATTTGAGACATTCCAAAACATCCAAATATATGTTTTATTATTTTAAAAGTTTTATATGATTTTATACATTTAAGGGGATGAATTAACCCCCTTGCAAGGTAGCTTTGATTAGAAATGAACTCGAAAAACCTAAGAAGGCCTATTTTATACATCTGGGATGGAAAATATGAGGCCAAAACGCTTTTTGCATAAGCTAACATTTTATTCAATTTTTCTGTTATTGTGGGTTTCTTTACCCTGAATTTTAAGAGTGGTTTATTATCAAAACTCGCTCTAAACTGTCCATCATATTTGAGATATCCCAAAACATCTTAATATTTTTTTTCAAAATTTTAAGTTGTATATGATTTTCTACATTTTAGGGGATAAATATACCCCCTTGCAGGGGTGGTTTTGGTTAAAAGTAAACTAGAAAAATCTAGTTACACCTGGTTTATATACTTGGATCAAAAAAAATACCAACCAAGACTTTTCTTGAAAAAGCTAGTATTTTATTTAATTTTTCCTATTGATAAGGGTAGTTCCACCCTTAGAATATGGTAGATAGTTATCATAAACCTTTATTTCTTATTAGACATGTCCTAAAAATCCGATGTTTGCAATTTTTGAAGTTGTATACGATTTTATATATTTTAGGGGATGATTGCACCCACACATAGTCCATGGGGGTTGGTTTACAACCTTCTAAGAAATGGAGATGTATTATTTCATTTTTCCAAGGTCCATTGGCAACAAAAATCGCAGTGAGAAGAAGGACTTTTAATACCACTACAATTTTCGCAAGTCTTCAGATTTAGCGATTTTTAACCTAAATGGGGTGTTTTTTAAAATTTGCAAAAACGAAAAGTAATGCTCATCTTAATTTTTGCGACGAGTAATTTAGTATAAAATTTATATTTGCATGTTTTTTCTCACCTTTTTGTAAATTGTGGAAAAAAAAACAGGCAATTGTTGCGGCTACTCTTATGATTACAAACAAGGTCCTATATTTATTTTTAGGACTGAAATAAATTTGAAAAAATTAAGTTCCGGGGGGATTGGAAGCCACTTACACTGGGAAATATGGGAAAAAATTTAGGTCGCGCGTTAATTTTAATTAGATACCAATTTTCTTTTTATTCAATTATATTTTATATTCCTGCTTAAATAATCGGTATATTTAACTATGCACGGTACCTCTGAAGCATGGGTAAAATTCATAAAAATGTGAAAGGTAATGGGGCGCGGGATTCGAATACTTCATGTTTGTAGTGCTGCCAAATCCAGTTTAAATTAAATTTGTATCTGCTCCCTTTCTCAAGATTTACAAAAAAAAATCTTTTAAATTTTATAGAAATTTTTAATTTATTTTAAAAATAAAAATGCATTCATTTAAGTTTCGCAATTTCTAGTAATTTGTTTCATATTCCACGTGTAAAGACAAATATTTTTTTTTTTTTAAATATCAATTTTAAGATTTAACCAAAAAATCTAAAAAACTTTTTAATCAGAAAAATTAACATTTTAGATTTTTTATTACTTTATTTTGATAAACTTAGAAAATAAAATATTTGTTAAATTAAAAAAATATATATATTTATGTTGATTTTACATCCCAAAAAGTGGGATCGGGTCATGATTTTAAACAATTACCAAAATTTTAGAATAAATTATTGTTTTTATATTGTTCTTAATAAATAGGATATTTGAGTAATATTTAAAAACTATACAATTTGACCCACCAACCCATATACTACGTAAATAAAGTTTTATAATAAAAGTACAATAAATATAAAAGAGCTGATGTGACGATTAATTTTTTTATAACTGTATAAGTTTGCTCAAAAGTCTGCTCTTTTTGAAAAAATTATAGGACCTGTAATTTGATTTATATTAATGTTAATAATTTTTAAATATTTTTAGCAGCTTTTCCTTAACCCCTTGGGCTCACTAGCCAACATAGAAAATTTTAGTTCCATTTAGGACTTTTGAAACACTCTGTATTTACATTTCATATTAAATGATGCCCAATTGCACAATTATTACCTTTTCCTTACATTAAAAAGTTCAATTCAACAAAAACTCTAATGTTATTTTATATCAACAATAATAATTTATTTATTCACTAACTGATGGCATACTGGCCAGCGTACCAGTCTCTTAAATAGGCCTTACGGGGGTTTTTTTTGCAGATTGGATTTCTATGCGGTTTTTGCATTTGATTCGTATGAACGGCTACAAACTTAATAAACAAATTTAATTAATGGAAAATGAAAAACTGGATTTGCGGATTAAAAATGCTTTTTTAAGTTTACAATTATATATTTTTCTAATTACAAACTATAAAATGCATTCTAAAATTTATTTTTCTTATGCACAATGGCAGTTTTCATTTTCCGTTAATAAAATTTTTAGAGGTTCATACGAATCAAATACCAAAAACCGAATTTAAATCCATCTTACAGCACAAAATTCATCGTGCATACTCGTTTACTCGACAAATATCTGTGCAAAAAGCAGTTTGTTGTTTTTGCAACATAAATATGTGCGGAGGGAGCCTACGCTTTAAATAGACTATGACATAGTAAGGAGTCAAAACGGCAACGCTGAGAGGTACCTCAGCAGGTAAAAATTAAATATTCTAATAAAATTCGATTGTCGGCAAAAAGTATTTATACAAAGAGACTGGGCGTCTATAGTGATAACTACAATTGTCTTTGCTACGACACAGTAAGAAGTCAAAACGGCAACGCTGAGAGGTACCCCAGCAGGTAAAAATAAAATATTCCAATAAAATTAGATTGTCGGCAAAAAGTATTTATACAAAGGGACTGGGCGTCTAAAGTGATAACTACCATTGTCTTTGGTAATAGGTAACGTTTTTTACCACAAAGCAAAGTAATTACTAAATAAATATCAACGGATAACATATAATGTTAAGATTGATAAATCTAATTAGAACAGATTAATTTTTAATTAAATTGAAGAGTGCAAATTCTTCCACAAAAATTGACCGTTTAATAAGTTTATTACATATTTCGTTTTTAAATCTATTAAAACAACAGGTAGACATAAAAATATCAAGGATATTAGTGAACTATAATTTTATTCCAGTGCCGTTTTTGTTATTAATTAGCTCTAAACGCTTGGCCATGGATGTTATCAGTCTTTGGATATGATGTGCTTTATAGTTGTTCCATATTTTCTTAATTTTGTTTCATAGGTTATTTGCAATTTGTGAACAAAAATTATTGACCTTTTTTATCGTTTTGACAATCTGACCCCAAACATCCTTGAGGAGCAATGTAGTAAATTTATATTATTTTCTCGCATCCAATCAGCAACTCTTTTTGCCGTGTGAATAGGCAGTTGTCTTGTAAATAAATAAAGTTTCGCTGAGGAAAGATATTAGTAATTTGTAATATATTAACATAAACTTCGCAGGTAAATTTAATTAATAAATTAATGCGGTGGCAAAGACCAAAGCCTCTTGCAGTGATATATCCCCATACATAAACTAAAAATCTACCACTTGCTTTAACTGGTAAAATAAAATCTTCTGTTTCGAGGTCTGTATACTCTAATTTACCCATTAAAACAAGATTGAAAGGTCTTCTCATTCGTAAAAACGACATAACTCCAAAACTTCAAGCTCTCCTGTAAATACTGCAAAGCAAATCCCACCCTCTGCTTTTTATTAAGAGGCGTTAAAAAAAGGTTTCATGACAGCAGCAGAATTTCTTAAATTGGACCTTTCCTTGACACGGTCTTTTGCTACCCAAACAGATCCAGGAAATTCTGTTTGTCTATGTGCTTCCATGGCTGTTTGGAATGAATGGTTTTCCAAATAAGTTTAATACTTTTTTTCTATTACTTTCCCACAATCTATTTAAGAAGCCGCAATTTTGCCTCTTTTGCTTTAAATCTTGTACGGCAGTTTTTGGTAAGTTAATTTCCTGGGGTATTTGCCTTATGGCGCGACCCTCTTCAAATAAAATTTTCTTTTTGTAGATTGTTTAGTCTATTCATTTTATTAAAAATGATTTTGTTTTAAATATATATTATATTAATCTTGAAATAATATGGTATCCGTTGACATTTATTTTGTGTCACTTCGAAAATTTTCAGGTAAAATTGAGGTGATACAGGTTAGGCAAGCTAAACCTGAAATACATAATGAAAAACCGTATATCCGGATTTTTTTGCCCGCAACAGTACCTACAGGGTCTTTTTCATCCTCTTAGTCCTACAGTAGTTCTTACAACCGTTTGATTGTAGCTCAGTATAAGTTTAAATAAATAATTTCAATAAACCTGTTACGGGTATATACTTTTTAAATTCCTAAACATTTTCGGACTGACTCATCAGTTTCCTTTTTACTCGGGTGTCCGAGCCCAGTGAAATTATTTCAGTAATTTCGAAATATATTTTTACCGCATCGCAAGAAGAAAAAAAGGAAATAATCTAAAAAAGGTGGTAAAAACTCTTGCAAATTAGATAAATTGTAGTCCCGGATAGTGCATAGTGGTCAGGTCGTGTTCCGAGCGACCAAGGAAAGTTAAAAGTTAGAAATGATATTCGTAGACTGCGCTTGGAGCTATCTTTGAGATGTCATTGCCATCTCGACTTACTTTGAACTTTCGACGTTTCGTAAGGCTGTGTCCTGGAGGAGCTTTAGAAGCGACCCTACCACTTACGCTCAGTAATGCTCAGCCTGGTGCAGGAAGAGCTTGCAAAGTTGTTTATAAATTTGCCTGACATACAACTGACTGCATCCGCAGTCACCTTTAAGCTCTTTTTCCGACTTACACCAACTTTAAAGTTCGTGATTGATTAGAAATGATTCAAAAGGAACTGTAGAAGTGATCATATTAACCAATAGCGAAGCTCAGCTTGGATTAGCAATGGCACGCAAAATTGGTCTTGATTTGCAGCTATTTCTCGAAAGCCAATTTCGTGATGCCAACCTAGCCTATGCTAACATCAGCTAAGGCTGTTATGGATGAAAAGAGCACCTACGGGAGCTAAGTAAGCAAACCACACAGGACTCAAGATTATTATCCAGTTTATTACCCCAAAAACACAATATGTTCACTGTTGAGAATCAGTACCTTTAATAATCAGCGGCCAAGAGCCCTATAACCTTATGGTCTGTTACAGACGTACTTACATTAACTTCGAAAAAAAATTATTATTATTTGTAAACTATTAGATAAAAATACATAAAATGGTTCATAATAGTTTTTGTGTGCTTAAATGTCAGAATACTGACAGAAATAATTACTGCAAATTTTATACCTTTCCAACTGCTAGTTGGAAATTACAAAAAAGGTCAAAATGGACAAATGCAGTTAAAAGAAAAAAAGTAAGTAGTTAAATGACGTTCGGGTTTCGAGGTTAGGCGAACTTTCAAATTTGACGTAACAAGAAGAAAAACTTATCGTTTCTTGCCGTGTACCGTTTGTTTCCTGTTGCCTTTTTCTAAAGTTTTTTAATTATTTGCGAGTTTTAAAAAGGAAAAGATTATTTTTAATAGACTAACGGCCGAGTGATGATCGCGTTGTTAAATTTAGCAATGGACTTAGCAATTGTTAAAAGTTTCATGGCCAGTGTTATTCAGTAATTTTAGTAGGCAACCTGTCAAAATCTGACATTTTGTTAAACATTCTAAATCGTTGTTATTTTTTAAGAATTGCTAAGTCCATTGCTAAAATTAACTACGCGATCATCACTCGGCCGTAAATAGTGTCTGTGTAGTCTCCTGTGATTGTGAATAGAGGAAATGGCTATAAAGCCTTCAAGTAAGTAAAGTATATATTCGTGTTAAGTATATTGAAAAAGCCCTACGGTCGAGTGATGATCGTGTTGTTAAATTTAGCAATGGACTTAGAATTGTTAAAAGTTAACAACGGTTTAGAATGTTTAACAAAATGTCAGATTTTGACAGGTTTCCTACTTAAATCATTGAATGACACTGACAATGACGTTTTGTTAAACATTCTAAACCGTTGTTAACTTTTAACAATTGCTAAGTCCATTGTTAAATTTAACAACGCGATCATCACTCGGCCGCTAGACTCGTAAGTTTTTCAGGTGATTTTTCACTTATCGGACCAATTGCCGGTTTTTGGTCAAAGGTTAATAAAAAAAAACTATTCATTAATTGAAAATAAATTATTATTTTTAAAAACCTGTTTAGTATGCTACATTTTTAAATATATTTTTTATTTTTTATACTGACATTTGTAATATTATTTAACTGTCATTTGCATTGATTACACCGGATACCCTTATTCCTAAATAATAAGGTCCGAGTTCGATTCTACAGAACTCCAAGAACTTTTTTTATTAAAAACACACTTTTTATACTTACTTTCTAAGCTTTAAAATTGTTTATTCACCTTTGATATTGTACTTTACTTTTACAGTGCTGAACAGGTTTATATTTATATTAATTTACGAAAAATAAATATATATTATAAGTAATCTTACACTTCTCCCATAGCTTTGAAGCATGATTTAATGCACCCGTCAGATGTCGTTGTCATCGCGCACGGTTCCAATACTTAGTTACAGTTTAATACCATTTCTATGTGCGAGTTTTGTAATACTTGCGTTTTTATATTACAAGGAATTGTTTTACATACCCAAATATTTAAAATATAGTTCTTATGGCTAACTCAATGTTTTTTTTATTATAGCCAACCTGGCTACGAAACCTCAACATACAACATTAGCCTTTCGGTATTATTTTTTGTGTTAGCGAACAAGTCCTCTGAGGGCGACCGTAATTCTTCACAAACGGGACACAATGGACGTAATTAACACGTGAAATATTAGAAAAACAAGTAGAATTATTAATCTTGGAACTCTCGTCCGGGCGAGAGATTGGACTGTCAGCCGGGTTACAAATAGAGGCGGGTATGTCGGTCGTCTCCTGCTGTAAATCATCGATGCCGCTTCTCGGGCAGTGGCTGCTGCGTTAATGCCTGGTTGTTGGTGCTTTGCTATTGCTTTTTCTGCACTGTTCCGGCTGTCATTTATCAACTTGAAAAGTACGCACTTTAGGGTTTCGGGACATTCCGGACAGTTGATACCAGCTCTTAATACCTATTAATCTTTCATTAGGTCGGCGTGGTTTGTATTCTGCCATGTAAAAACAAGTTAATGATGCTATTTCTTTTTTACCAAAGAATAATAGTACACTTATTAATTTTTTTTCAAAGAGATATCTTGTTGGAAAAAAGCATGAGGTTACGAAATAAATTTGTATCTATATTAGATCAATGGTTTTATTTTAGTTCAATCTACGCTCTATTGTAAATATTCTAAAGTCACCATCCATAAATAACGTCACATGAATTTTATGATCCTTGTCAAAACTCATCACATTTGTTAGCCCCCCTCCCCCTAGTGTGACGTCACATATTTTAAAATTTTACATGTAAAACTCAAAAAATTAAAACAGTAATTTCAATTTTTTTTTATTTCATTAAAAATATTTTTTAATAGAATTAACATCAAATTAAATATTTAAATAATTGATAAAATAAAAAAAAATAATTCTTAAGATTTTCGTTTACATTTAAGTTTTGCGTTTTAACAATTTAGATTTTTACACGTGATGTCACAAACTGTTGACCCCTCCATACCCCTTGTCACACAGTGTCACAATCCTCTACACCCCCTCTCTTAAGATGTGACATAATTTATGAATGACCCCAAATTAGCTTATCTTCGTACATACGTACACAAAGAAATTATATTCCATATTTAAAACTTAAACCACTCTTTAAGAAATTATTTTGCATTACATGTAACTATGTTTGAGCCTACATTATCATTTTCGAGACAAGAAAAGCTTAATCTTATATTTAAGAACATTTTGATTTGGAACTTCGAAACAAGTTTTTTAATTAAGCTTAAACAGCTTTATATCTATTAAAGAGCTAGTTGTAAGTAAGACAAAAAAATTATTATATTTTAATTACTTTTAAACTCATATTATTTCGGTTACTTTTGCAGTTACCCCAAATATATTTTAAGTGCTTTATTTTTTCCTTAATCTAAATTTTTTATTTCGTTTCAAAGTTGTTATAGTTTTTTAATTACTTTCTTGTGCCAACTATTTTTTCTACTATTTGTATGTTAAAATATATTTTGTAATGTCTTTCCAGCTACAGTGTAAACATAGTTTCGTTTCTAGGATATTAGCTTTTGTTTTATAACCTCCTGTGGTTTAAAAGTCTAAATAAATTCCATAGCAAGACAATATAGTTTATGGTGTGTTATATTAAAAAAAATTATATGCTATCTTTTTAGATAAAATTATGTAGTGTTCCATTTAAAAAAATGAGGTCCGATAACTTTTTTACCTGACCCCGTATACCTATTCTGAAAACGACAGATTATTTAACAATCATTATAAAGAAACTTTCGTAAAAAACATTTTTCTGTATCTTTTTTAACTAAAAAAATATAGGGTCCTTCTGAAATTGACATTTTTTTATTTTCTCCCGTATCTCTTCACCGAGCGAAAATTTTCAAATTTTGATTTTACTATTTTAAGTTTGACCCAAAAGGAGCATATGACGCCTATATTACTTTTTTGATGACACTAACAATAACGGAGATACCCTATAAAAGTGTCCAAAATTGACACCTTGTACAATAAATTTAAAAAACTTATCACAGTTTTCCATAAATTAACAAAAATAAGAAAATAGCTTTTTTGTTGTCTGATAAAATTCTTGGAATATGAGAAGAAAGTGCAAGTCAGAAACCAACAACTAACCACAACTAACCACAGTCTGTTACAACTTAAAAAAAAACGCAGATAGTGGCCTAAAATTACCTAATTTAAAATGTTTGAAGCGCAAATAAAATATAATTCAGCATAACTCAAAAAAAATATTTTTTAACTTCTAGAAAAAAAAACTAACTCTCGAAATTTTTTGTCATTAAATCCACAATGAAGAATTAACGAAGAATGGTTTAAAAGCAGCCCCGTAAGTTTTTATTAATTTTTAAACACTCGTACATAGTATTACCCACACAAATTCACCTTTTATGGAGTCATTCTAATAAATCACCTTAAGAAGCTTGGTTGATTTAATTATTCATATTAACCTTACATGTCTAACATCATCTCTCTTTTCTCGCTATATTATCTTATCTAATCTAATCCAGAAAACAAAGCTGAAAAAAGTGCAAAACCTGTCAATTTTTTCAAAATACATAGATTTGCATGAAAATTTGGGATTAAGCTTAACGTACCCTTCTCTTTAAAATCTATATTATGCTGATTGGCGCTTTTCATTTTTTCGTGGTAAAAACTACCCCTTATTAGGTTGAGTAAAATTTGACTCAAATAAGTTGAAAAAGTAGTATTTTGTTTCTTTGAAACATTATTTGAAATATTTTAGCCCTTAAAAATAAACCCTTATTATGAATAAAAAAAATATTTACCCTGAAAAATGTATATATTATTACAGTGTTTTGCATGAAAATTTGGGATTAAGCTTAACTTATTCTTCTCTTCAAAATCTCCATTATGCTGAAAGTCGCTTTTTATTTTTTAGGGATAAAAACCCTTACCCCTTATTACAAAAACCTTTTAAACCTTCATATTAAACCTTAAGTTACATAAAATAAGGCTCATATAAAATAAAAAATAGGTATTTAATTATATAAAACAATATTTAATATACTTTAACCCTTAAAAATCAACCCTTATTATGATTTAATTAAAAAAACATGTTTACCCTAGAAGAGTTAACATATTGTCAAAGAGTTGTAATTGAAAAATGTGACTGCTCAAGAGTGGTAATTATGGGGTTGTTTTCGAAGATTTTTGCACTCAAAAAATTTTGGTCTAACTTTATTTAAATCATAACTTATTTAACTTTGATGATATATACTTTTTTCCTTAAAAAAAGAAAGGTCTTTGCAAATGCTTCAAAAATGTTATTATTAGTTTTCCTCGAAAAATACGTAGATTTTGCGTTATTTGCTTTTGAAACTGTAAAATTTTGTGTTTGATGAATAACAGCTAACCTGCTGCAATACAAACCACAACTTGGTTTGTATTGGTCCCAAAGCAATTACAAAACATTTAATTTGTTTTTTTTAAAGCTGCAATTTTGTTTTTTACAGTTTTTTTTAATAAAATGCATACTTATCGAGTTATTTGCAAAGAACCGAATAAAAACGTTGATTTTATCGACGAAAAACGCCGACTTTCGATCGCGAATAACTCAAAAAGTATGCATTTTATAAAAAAATGCATAGAGCATTTTTTGCTTAGAAATAATTTTTCTGTCGATTTCTGTGTTTATAATTTTTTTTAATTCCACATCCGAGATGGTTTGGCAACCACCTCCAAGGTAAAGGCGCCCTTCGGCATGATATAGATTTTGATCCTTGGACTATTCCCTACCTAATGTCAAAAAGTCATTCTATTCATTTTAAAAAAATTGCTAAGCAAAGACAATTGTAGTTATCAACTACAGTTGTCTTTGGTTTAGGTAACAATAAGAACCGTATCGAATTTTTGATTGTGAACTAATCTCTTATAATAAACCGTTTGTATTATTTACTTTTACTATTAAACGTGTTACTTCAATATATTTTTAACAAAATTAGATAAATGCATTTTTGCAAAAATGCAAATTTCTTAGGTTGAGACTTATGTTATACTATTAATAGTCTAGTCGAGAAGTGTGTTTCCTGCGAAAAAAAGTTAGAAGGCTTCTTCGAAAAATGTGAGTGATAGTTCATTTGACGCGGATTTTTTCTGCCAATAAAAATTGCAACTGTGATTAACAAAAAAATGCCATTTTGATTTTTGATGACAACTCAAGGACCATAACAGCGGAAAATTAAAAATCCTTGAAGAGGACAAAATTTCCGATATAAAAGTCTAAACTTACGGAGTTCTATCTCCATTATTTATAATTTTAATTTAACGTTTAAAATGGGCCTCCGCCGACATTTGTGGCTGCGCGAGTACGTCACATTAAATAATTTTTAAGGGTATTAAATTTTAATTGATTTTTTTTTAAATATAGTGTTTTCCGAAAACTTCAAAGAATTTAGTTCCCTTAAAAATTAAACCCAAAGTTAATTTTATAGCAAGTTAGATCATAAATATTAATTAACGAAATTGTTTCGAACTTTTGTCTGTATTGTACAGTAAAAAAAGGGTTTAAATAATTCTCGTATAAATTT
Source organism: Listronotus oregonensis (assembly GCA_019359885.1). Classification (NCBI taxonomy): domain Eukaryota; kingdom Metazoa; phylum Arthropoda; class Insecta; order Coleoptera; family Curculionidae; genus Listronotus; species Listronotus oregonensis. Next base: position 55,305 of record JAHBCN010002050.1, read on the forward strand.
TTTGCGTCGTGCAGCCTTTCTTATATAATTACCTAACAGGACCACGTCATAAAAGTTTTAAAAATTGTATTGCTTTGTTTACAATAATTTTATAACTTTGAAAATATTATCATGATTTTTGCAAAAGTTATAAAATTATTTTAAACAAAGGATTAACATTTTGTAAACTTTTATGGCATTATCTCATTAAGTACGTATATAAAAAGGGCTTTACGAAGAGGTAAATTTATATGACAATTATTAAAAAAAAAATTAATGTACAATGGGGACAAAAGTTTGAAACAATTTTGTTAATTGACAATTGTCAAACTTGTTAAAAAACTAACTTAAGTTAAATTTTCAACAGAAATAAATTCTTTAAACTGTTTTGAATACACCATAATTTTATATAAACAAAAAAATTAATCAAAAAAAAATATATATTTAGTGCAACGTACTGGTTTTGACGCCGGGCGCGCAACCGAAAGGTCGCGAGAAAGTCCATTTTTAGAGTTAAATTAAAATTAAAAATATTGGAGATAAAACTCCGAATTTTTTCATCTGAAATTTCGTTCTCTTCAATGATCTTTTTTGCAATTTTTGCTATCTCTTATGGTTTTTGAGTTATCATCAAATGAGCTATCGCTCATATTTTTCAAAGCCTTCTAACTATTTTTCGCAGGAAACACACTTTTCAACTAGATTATAGGTTTACTGCATCGGATTTTCTATTGTTACCTGATCTCTTTTAATAAACGGTTTATATTATTTACTATTACTATTAAACGTGTTATTTTATTATATTCTTAACAAAATGAGATAAAGGAATTTTAACATAATTAAACTAAAAAACTCATTATGGTCGCAATTTTTTAAAGTTCTCACGTTGAGAATTATGTATGTTATACCATTTAATAGACACTAAATTTTACTTGCCAAAATTTTAGCTGGTATTAAATATTTTCTATTTTAAAGAATAGTTTTGTCTGTTTTGTAAGCTAATTACTAATAACACAGCTCCACAAAAGAAATAAGTGTGATTGCTGGGTGTCGGACTAAAATTTTCTTGCATATTTTTTCCGCTGAACACCAATGTGAATTCAATATTGGGGGTCAAAATGCAAAAAATCGAAAAAAGGCGCAATTTCAGATAACGATTTTTTTTTTAATTTAAAACGTCGTTCTCCAAAAACTATAAAAGGTACACAAAACTTCATAAAATATAAAATATGTATTGTTAGAAGATCTTTTATTTAGGTTATATAACCTTTTTGCCTAAATGCAAAATTTTTCGAAATATAATCAAAAAACCGAATTTTCAGGATTTTTTTACCCCGGAAAAAAATTTGAAAACTACTTTTCTTAAATTTTTTTTTTTGATGTTTTTTGCAAATTTAAAGTGATTTCGGATTCAAATATATAAGTTAAAAAATCTATAATATATAAAACCTCGAAAATCACATAAATTAAAAAAAAATTCTTTGCTATTTTCGACTTAAATTTTTTATCAATATTACATTTTTGTTTATATCTCCTTTATTATTATTTATTATTTGTTTTTTATTATTTATTCCAATAAAAATATTTATATAATTTTTTTTATAGACAATTTAAAAAGCTCTATTTTTTGTATTATGAAATTTTGTATCTCTTATAGTTTATATAGTCATAGTCTAAAGATTCCGTGATGACATGTTTCTGCCGGTAAATGTACCGTATCGCTTTTTTTGGGTTTTTCTTGATTTCTTGCTGTTTGACCCCCAATTTTGACTTCAGATTCGTGTTTAGCGGAAAAAAATACGCCGAAAATCTTAGTCCGTCACTCAGCCTACACCATTCTTTTTTTGTGGACCTGTGTAATTTGTGTCGTGAATGAGATACAATTATAATTTATACAACAGATAAAAAGACACTTTGTATATTTTATGAGAAAAATTCTTTTTGGTGAAGGTCACGCCATTCATGCTAATTTACATTTTATCGTAATGGACGTCATGCTGTCTAGATTTTATTTCGGTTATCTACATGTCTACATAAACATGTACTGTTATCTACTAAATAGTTTAAGGTTTTGCATTTTTCTACAACTACACACCAGACATAGGTTAAATAATGCTTTGTGAATGCATCTGCAATTATTTTGTTACATAAACATGAATAGTTCTTAATTGAAAATATAATTGTATGTACTATTCTTACCTTACAAAAAAAATCATAGGCACGGCATGAGAGGGTAACCAAAATTCTGTTTACTAAAACTCTTCTATTTGTCACATTATTGTGCCGTTTATAATTTGTATGTGTATTTATTAATCATACCAAAAACCTTATGTAAAATAAGGAGCAAGTCCCTATCCAAAAAAATCGACCTCTTAAAGTACTGATATCTAAAATTATACCAAGTTCTTTTTTGACTTGGTAATCTGTTAATACAGAAACTTGAGTAAAAACTAGCCAAGTCAAAATAGAGCTTGGTCTAATTTTAGAGCCCAGTACTTTAAGAGGGTGAGGTTTTTGGGATAGAAACTTAACCCTTATTTTAGGTAAGATATGATCTCTTTTCTATTTTAATGAGTTCAATGAATAAGATAAAATCCCGCCTAAATTTTAAATTCTGAGACAGTAATGACCTTAAAAACTCAGGTCCAATCAGATTGCAGACTAAAATAACCCCTATGTACAGGGTTGTTCACGATGAGTGTCCTATTTAAAGATGAAATGATGAAAGAAGAAAGAAGAAACCAACAACGATGCTTTTTTTAAATTTTGGCCCTAGATTTAGGTGATGTAGGTCTTGATATGGCAAATATCTTACATTTTTGGCACTTCCGGTTATACCGGCAGTACGTATCAACTTGCTTATTTTAAGCGGAATACCCTATATTATCACATTGTTCAAATATGCGCAAGATTCTAAGCAATTTGTGTATCATGTCCTATACCTTAGTCTAAGGGTTCTTGACATATTTAAATTTGTTTGTCAAAAATGACGTTGACAGACCCAAAAATAATGATAATTTTTCCTATAGGAAAACTTTTATTATTTGACTTTCTTGTGGAACAAAAACTAATTTTAACTGATTTTGTATAACATTCTGAATAATAATAATAAAAAATGTTCAAAAATAGATTAAAAATGGAATTGAAATGAAGATCAATTATTTCAGAAGGAAACCCCAAATTTTATAACTTTGTCTTATTTAGCAATAAAAATAAAGGTAAGTTTGTATAAGTTGCCTATTTCAAAAGTTTAAGTTGTCGAAATATTGCTAATTTAATATTTTTATAAGGCAAATAAGTTGTGGATTTGAAGTTAAGTTACCAACAAAATATTTTTACTTGGCTATGACGGCGTTATAAAGACAATTAAATGCTAAAGAAATGTAAGTATGTTATTTTGTGTAATTTATTTATTTATTGAAAAAATAATAAATACGTTAAAAATATTCACGATTGTGTAACCCATAGTCTCATGTTAAAATTACTTAACAGAATACCATTTCTTATTGCTTTATATTTGATACACCGATTTACTTAATTAAAAATTCAATGTAAACTAAATATTTCGAAAACTATACCCTTATTTTTAATGCTAAATACATTAAAATTATGAAACTTGGGGTCCCCATTAAAAAAAAATCTTTTGTAGTTTTCCCTATTTCATTTTTAATCCAATTTTCAAAATTCATTCATTAAAAAAGAAAGAATTTCTTATAGGAAAAATTGATAAATATTTTTGGGTTAGGTTAGGTTAGGTTTAAAGTGAGTGGGCTTAGCACCTTCTACTGCGACCGATCGGTCCATTGTGGCTCACACCTTTTTATATTTCTCCCACCAGGTCCAGACTTCTAGTAAATAGGATGATCCAGTTGGGTGAGAAATCTTTTACCTCCCCCTAAAACAAGGTGTCATTGCCGAGGATTGCGAGTCTGAGTCGTGTCACCGCCGGACACGAACACAGTATGTGCTCTGACGATTCATCCTGCTCCATGCAGATCCGGCATTTTCGCTAGGCCGATCTTTATGATCAATTGAGTATTAACTCTAGTTATTCTGAAAAAACACTGGCCCTGTCCACATATTCAGCTCCAACTCTTGTTTTGAGCAGTCTTTAATTCACGAAATGTTTCGGTCCAGTTCTTTATAAAGCTCCATTATAGCTAAAGCTTATAAAGTTTCATAGTTACTTTTATGGAGATAGGTAGGCACTGGTATTGATAGCAACGTCGGTTTTTTAATTGATATTCATACTGTTTATTTTGTTTAACCTTTTGTAACTTTTATTTTACTCTTATCAAGGTACTAAAATATTTTATGTTTATACCTCGATATGGTTGTGTTTAATGTGGGTAATTAAAAGCATTCCTTGTGTTAAAACTTCTTTCGTGAAATTGTAAATAGCAGATTAGCCGGTAAAAACGGATGTGTCATCCTATCGTGAATTTGGACTATTCTGGTGATCCTTTTGTGAATTTAAGCTGATTGTGTAAGTTCTGTATTTTGTTTACCTAAAGGACTAAAAAGCTTTCTTAGGAAAGGTTGCTGAAAATTGTCGCTGGGTCAAACAAAGTTTTGAAATATGACTAATATCTAGTGGTAAAAGTGAGAAGGAAAATACAATACCGATAGCTCTTCTGTTGAATTTAAATGGTAAGGAAGGTCTAGAAGTGTATAATACTTAGAGCTAACAGCTGGACAAAAGAAGAGTTTTGAAACAGTTCTTGGTGAACTGGAAAATCACATGACACCTAAAGAGAATGTGGTTTATAATAGATTTTTGTTCTATATATTACAGATAAGGTCTAACCAACACTATCAAGTTGTGAATTTCTTGGCACGACTGACTCAATGATTCGAGAATGAATAGTTTGTGCAATCAGATCTACAGATTTACAAAAAAGTCTATTGCATAAGTAAGTAACGCACGACTAAAAGATGTACAGGGGACTGCTGTGAAAGTTGATATTATAAAAAATAAAAGTTAGAAAATAGTGTCTTTCCATGATGATAAAAAACAGCAAAATAAAAGTAAAAATGAGACTCGACACAAGAAAAATTGGTTTTTGGGAAATAAGAATTGTGGATGGAAACATGCTTTAAGAAGATGCCCGCCATTTGGTGGGGAGTGTAATAAGTATCAGCAATATGATTACTTCAAAAAAGTATGACAAATAAAGTGAAGCATGTCAATTAGTGGCCAGGAAATTTGATGATAGATAGGCATAAGGTTTGTAAATATATTTTGTGTTTTAAAAAAATATCATATCCAAAATGCCAACAAATATTTAAGAAAGTATTGGCAAAAGAGAGATTGGCCTATAATTTGAGACGTCACTTGGATCGCCATTTTTAAAAATGGGAACAACTATAGCCTCCTTTAATACTTTCGGAAATACTCTGATTGGTTAATTTGGTTAAATAACGTACCTACAATCAAGTTTTTATCAGATTCAATTAAAGGAACGTCAAAGCCATGAATGTCCTTACAAGTTTTATTTTTAAGAGAGTTGATAACATCCCGCACCTCATTCAATATGTTTTCAGCAAAACTAATTTCAGACTCAGATATATTTTAAATGGTATTAAAAGTCGTTTTTTACCGTGTAGTTCACAAGTAATACTGTAAAAAAAAATTGTTAAATTTGTCAGGATGTAAACTTACGACTACCCCCTTCCCTGTAACCTTTCTAATTATGCCCCGGTGTCCATTGATAATGTAACACATTCATTTTATGGAATTTAAAGCATTTTGGCTCAAGTTTTCATTTGCTGTTTGTTACATTTTTTATTGCCCGTTTATACCTATATTGACAAGTATTTTTAAGGTTCTTTAAATAGGGTATGGTATACTTACTGTATAATTCACAAAAAAGTTAAGATGTTCACACATCTGTCTAAGATCATCATTAAACCAATTATTAAGTATTTCATTTTGACTATTCTTTTTCTAATTTGCTTTTTTAGCCAATAATTTAAAAAAGGCATCTAACAAATTCTCAACAAACATAGATTTTTTTTTATTTGCACTTACATTGAGATTGTTTATAAAATCCCAATTAAGCTGTTAAACATATTTATAAAAGAGAAATTTACCCACCTTTGTTATGGGTCCAAAAGTAAATTTTGTGGTTTTTAAATTAGATTTACCTATTTTAGTGCGGATATTAAACATTTGTCCAAGATGAACGGAGATTGACAAGACATTATAATTTAGATGGTAAAAATTAATAAATATATTGTCAGAGCAAATGTTTTAACAAGTAGCACCTGTTACTATCGGTTTTGGCCCATTCGATTTTAAGAGACAACATAGATTAATGCACTCCTTACTTTTAGTACAAAAATGTGGATTGAAAAATAAATTGACAGTCAAATTGGGACAAGTAACCCTCATGAAGTTAAAAGAAGGTATTAAAGCTACTAGATGGGACCTATGTAAATTTAAAATGTAGATGTTAAGCGTTTTTATAAAAATACTACACATGTCGATAGTTTTCTTAATATCTAGTGCATTTACCTCAGTGAGAACTGAGTACTCCAAACATGAATCCATAAATATCGCTGTTCTGACTCCATGGGTACCATCGCTACAGAATGTTGCAGCCATTGTAAATGTTCCTAAACGGGTTAACTCTATTTTAGTGGGATTAAGCCAATGTTTATTTATACAGACTGTCAACCTCTTTGTCTTTTTCGAATTCCTCGAGTAAACTTACTTTATTTCGTATTGACTGGATATTTATATGATAGGCCAACTAACGTTTTAGAATTTGAGGAATCTGCGATGTTCTCAGTCTAACGTTATTTTTTTTCTTTCGCTGGTCCAATGCGAAGTTATTTGTTGGTTCATTTGGACTAAAACTAGGCTGAGCTTGGTTTTTATTTGCATTACTGGCTATTTTGATGTTGGCATTATCGGCAGGGCAATGTCATCAACTGCCAGAACGTTTTTGTAACCTTTTTCAGCTTTTTTACGTTTTCTTGGCTCATGACATTTTTTATTAATATTTTAGATCCAAAGTATCCACTCTTGCACTCATACTTATACATACCTACATATCTACTCGAAAAATTCTTTAAAAACTCTAAAAACATTAAAAAGGTAATAATGTTTTGATTACCAGTTATTGATCTATTTACTCGGTCATCAATTTAAATTAAGGTAAAATATCTCTAGTAGAAAATCTTTTTTTTTAATGAGAAAAACCATATTATTTGCTTCATATTAACTTTAGTTTAGGGTACCCAAAGACGATTTTTAAATGACCATTTTATTTTATTTAAGGTGTGCCAATATTTAATTAAAAACAATGGAAAAGTCATACGATTTATATTTAAAAAATAAACGTAACAACTTCGTAAAGCTATCAGTTATGGTTGCACTCTTTTAGAGTACCAAAAACCAATGAAATTTTAATATTTATGCAAACTAATTAAAGTAACTTTGTTCCTTAAATCATTAAAAATTAAAAATTCATTTAAAACATCTTATTTAAAAACAAATCTTGTAAAAAGACGTGTTGGGCAGAATCATGTAATGATTTTAAACAATGGTAAACGAATCATCATTTTTTAGACGCGATTTACATTTACGTCTATACATTGTTTAGCTTGTCTTTGTTGTATGATACAGTAACGATAGAGGTCATACGTATGTTAGGAAAATGAGTTGTTTTACTTATGCTTTAGAAATTTCATTCATAAACCAAACACGAGCTTTATTTAATAATATTTTTTTTAGATTATAGGGTTTGACCACAAAAAATTTTATGTATTAAGTATGCGTATACCAAAAAATATGTCTAAATACATCTCACTTTGATAATTGTATTATCGACTGCAATTTTTTTTTTTATATTTTTTTACATCGAATTTAATGTATTGAAGTTAGTGTTACGTCAGAATAGAGAAACTTTGTCTGAAACAAACATCTTTATTATCTTAAGCAAATAAAAATAATCTGATCTGCAATCTTTAATTGTTAAATAAATGAAATAAATATATTGCTTTATTGTCATACAAGATTATACCTTTTTTCGACAAAACAGAATAAAATAAAACTATGTTAATTACAAAGAATAATAATAAATTAACTTTTTTATTTTAAATAATCTTAAAAGTATTCGGACAATACAAAATAAACCTTTTCTAAAAATACGTTTTTGACGGACAATTTAAATTTATAAAAACTACCAATATTTTTAAAACTAACGGGTAAAATAGATATTTTTATAATTAAAATAGAACATGGATTTGGAAGATTAAGTTAAGAATTTTGTCTAGTATTGTGCAAAGAATTATTAGTAGTATTAAAGCAATATTTCTGTACCTATATTAAATATACTGTTTCTAAAATATAGATAGAAGTTAGTGTTAACATTTTGTTTTTTTGATAGAAATAATGGTTTACATAAGGCTTTGGACTTAGCTTTACAAATATATCGAACTGCTCTCTTTTGCAATAAAAACAGGGCCGTATTTAGGTATGGCCGCGCCCTTGGCGGGGCTTAACATTTGCGCCCTCCCCCTCACACCAGGGGATTTGGGGAGTATGGAATACCCCCCAACGAAAACGACGATTCCGGGGGTTATTCCCCAGAAATTTTACAAAATAAAAGTGCAAAGTTGTAGGTTTGAAGTTTTTTTGAACCGAGAATATTGTTTCTTTAAAATACCAATTTTGTGGTGGTATTTGTGTCAAATTTTATATTTTTTGTTTATATGAAAATAATAGCGTACCATTTGAAAGACACATGATTTACATAAAATAACTGTTTGTATCTGACTGTAAGAAGTGGAATGTAAATTAACTATGCATCCTTATTTGCGGATGATTAAACTTAGAATAAATTTTCTTAACAATAAAATCGTAGTAACAAAAATACGGTGCATAGCAGGCCTACTAAAACCAAACATTTATACTTCAATAAATTAAATAAAATGCAACAACAAAAAAAAAGAAATAGTGCTGCCCCAATGTATAAAATACCAATTTATCTGCAGCTTAAATATTAAAAAAATTTAAAGAGTTAAATTCTTGCTGTAGGTATCAGAATAAATTGATATTTTATTAATAATTCATACATTTTTTTCGTCTTAATATATTAAAAATAATTAAATTAAGTATTAAGTTAAAAACTTGTTATTAAATTGTTCTATTGTAATTATTTATTTGAATAATTTTGTTAATAAAAGAAAATAATGCCTACGGTACTGACAACTGCTGAAAAAAAAATCCATAGCCCATTTTGGGCCTCCCAGGTAGGTGCGCCCTTGGCGGGCGCCCTCTTGCCACTGCCTAAATACGGTCCTGAATAAAAATACTAAATATATTAAATTATAAAAATAATTTTCCCAGATTTTAAAATGAACAATTTTTCTTATTTATAAGTTAGTACATAAGTTAGCATAACAAGTGGATGCAAGTTTAATACATATTTTTTTTAATCTGTAACAACTTCGTAAAACTATCAGTAAAAATTCAGCTTAACACCGACATAAAATTTAAAAATTTAGTACATGGAGAGTATTTTATAATTTCATCATTCAAAAATATATTATTGAGTACACAATTAAATGTTAAGATATTAGTTTTAGTTAAATAAAAAAAAAGTAAGTTAGAGTTACACCATGATTTGATTTTTAAAATATCATTTTTAATTACATCATTAAGAAACTTCTATTTCTGTTATTCCATATAATATTCCATTATAAATGTTTCTTCTATATCAAGTAAAGCTTAATCATTTATATAAAATAAAAATAATAAAGGTCCAAGAACAGAACCCTAAGGAACACCACAAATTATATTTTTACTTTCTGACATAACATTATTTAAACGTATAATTTGTGATCTTTCTAAAAGATGACTTGAATCAATATAAAGAGACACCACGTAATCCATAAATCTTAAGTTTTTTTTTTAAAAGAATATAATGATTAACACAAAATCAAACGCTTTAGCTAAATCACAAAAAACAGCAGCTGCTAAATCACCATCATTTATCAACATGTAAAGATGTTCACGAGAAGAAACTATTGCATCATTTGTATTTTAATTTTTTTGGAATCCAAATTGACTTAAATTTAAAAATTTATGTTTATTAATAAGAAAAAATAATTTTTCTTTTTACATTTTTCCCAATTATTTAAGAAAAAGTCAACTAATTGGTCTAAAATAAGAAAGTGTATCAGAATTGCCTCCTTTATAAATGGGAATAGTCACAGCAGCTTTTCAACATTTAGGAAATTCGCCATTTAAAAAAGGTTAGCTAAAGCTACTCATGCTGAATTTGAAAGTTTGAAAAATATTTCAATTGATAGATTATCCCAACCTGAAGCTGATTTATTTTTAATGTATTTAAATATACATATAATTTCTTTTATATTTGTTGGACTTAAGGAAAATGTTTCATTAATAACAGTGTTACCTACAAACGTCTTAAAAATTCAATTTTTAACACTATCTAGATGCCTTAAAAATGTTACTTTAAAGCACTAGTGCCTTAAAGTAACATTTTAAAGAACTAGTGTTAAAAGTGAAATGTCAACTTTAAAAAGATAACAAAATTCATTAATAAATGCCAACTTCAATAATTTTTATATACGATGCTATGTAAAACTATATCTTCCAATTTTTAAATAATTTAATTTTTAACTGGGTTATTGCGCTTGTAGAAATAATATTAAATGATATTTGTGTTAAAAGGACGTTTTAAGGGACTCATGTGAGTTAAAAAAACTCGCTCCGCTCATTTTGCAAACTTTCACATTCGTGGCCGTTGTACTTTTAACACTTATATCATTAATATTTATTAAATAAATTTGAAGATACAGTACAATAAAAAGAATTGAATGAAAACAGTAGACAAAAAAATGTTCTTTGAGATAAAAAAAAATAATTTAAATTATTTATTTTTGTCTCATTTTCATTAAATTACATTTTTTTAATGTAAAGTTCCTAAACTTGACTAACCCAATCTTTAAAGTGAAGCATAGGCCTATTTAATAAGCGACGTGATACTGTTATATAGTTAATATAATTGGTAATATAATATATCTATCAAGACAAAATAGTTTAATTTAAGGTCACTGTTAAAAAAATACTGGTTTGACGTTAATCTTCTAGAAATATTGCGACCTCTTAATATTTTGGTATTTTTTGTTCCAGATATCACAAAAGTCTAAAAAATACTTAAAAATTACCTAGGTTACCTAAGGTTATGTTAGTAATATATTGGAAAAAGTTATCTTTAATTATTCACTAACATTTCACCCGCGTGGACTACACAATTTTGACTGTTTTGTTTTTTCCCGTTTTCGCGGGATATTACCTCCCTATATTTTCATAATAACAATTTTCGATATTGTGAAATATGAAGGTACTTTACTTTTAGGCAAATTTTATATTTTTTGACATACCTGGTATAAGATTGATGATTGATTAGAAAATGCAAAACTTCTTATTAAAGATAACTTTTTTTCGTAAAATTAATTATCACCTTTTTATTAAAGAGATACAAAAAAATATTAAATACAAAGGTTGTAGTACATATGGTTGTGCATATTTTAAAAATATTTTTAAATATACAGGGTGTTTCAGAAACACCTGACACACATTTTTTTTAATGGAACACCCTATATATTATAAAATTTTGGATTTTCGGCAATATTATAGACACATTTTATTTATAATGTCCTATACCCAAGTTTAACCGTTTTTGAATTATTTTAAATTTTATGTCAAAAATGACGTTTACAAACCACGTTATAATTAGCTGTTTTATTTATACGAAAGTCTTTTGTAATTGATTGAGGTTGCTTTCCTTATAGTAGAAGACCTACTGCAGTAGAGTGTGTTAATATTTTGATAATAAATTAGTACAGGGTGATCAAAATCGATCAATTAAAAGTTTATCCAAAAAAAACGTAAAAAGTAATTTTTTTTAATGGAAACTCTATTTGTTTTAAACATTATCTAATTTAGCATTAATAGATAGGGTAACCTTGGATTAGATTGTCTATACCAAATATGTATAGTTTTCGAAATATTTGCGACATTTTTCTATTCTAAATATCCCATACAGCTTTTAGTTTTTTTATTAGTTGGCCACGACGGCGAAAAAAAATACTCAAATACGTTAGAGTGAAGTTATCCATAAAAGGCCAGCCATAAAATCTTCTCGATGGTGCAGATTGTGCCGCCCGGCCTACTACCTAATTCCAGGCCAGTTTTTTAAACAAATTAGAATAAAAATATATGTTTATAGAAAAATTAATATTTATAGAGGGTGTCCCTAAAAGGTCTGTACAAAGTAAATTTTGTCAAAAATTATGTTAATTTTAAACATAAAATACTTAAAGATGTTGTTTTAAAAATAAAATAAACGCAAAGAAAAAAAGAATATTAAAAAAAATGTTTAAAAATAGACTATTTAAAAAAATTGTCGTTTTAAAGTTTCCTTTCCGCTAAAAAGCCTTGCAAAATTGAGAAAAAAAAATCATATAAAAATGACATTTTTTAAAGTTTGACAGCTAAGACCTTCTTGTGTTGCTTCCAAAAAAATATAGAAATGTTTTTTTAGACCTAAAGAACTAAATGGCGTCTACTGTGAGTGCTGGCAAGCCTCGCAAAATTGAGAAAAAAAATAAAACATTTAAAAAATGACGTTTTTTTAAAGTTTGACAGCTAAGACCTTCTTGTGTTGCTTCCAAAAATATATAGAAATGTTCTTTTGAACCTAAAGAACTAAATGGCGTCTACTGTGAGTGCTGGCAAGCCTCGCAAAATTGAGAAAAAAAAATAAAACATTTAAAAAATGACGTTTTTTTAAAATTTGACAGCTAAGACCTTCTTGTGTTACTTCCAAAAAAATATAGAAATGTTCTTTTAGACCTAAAGAACTAAATGGCGTCTATTCTTAGTGCTGGCAAGCCTCGCAAAATTGAGAAAAAAAATAAATCATATAAAAAATGACGTTTTTTTAAAGTTTGACAGCTAAGACCTTCTTGTGTTGCTCCCAAAAAATATAGAAATGTTCTTTTGAACCTAAAGAACTAAATGGCGTCTACCTGGCAAGCCTCGCAAAATTGAGAAAAAAAATAAAACATTTAAAAAATGACGTTTTTTTAAAGTTTGACAGCTAAGACCTTCTTGTGTTGCTCCCAAAAAAATATAGAAATGTTCTTTTGAACCTAAAGAACTAAATGGCGTCTACTGTGAGTGCTGGCAAGCCTCGCAAAATTGAGAAAAAAATAAAACATTTAAAAAATGACGTTTTTTTAAAATTTGACAGCTAAGACCTTCTTGTGTTGCTTCCAAAAAAATATAGAAATGTTCTTTTAGACTTAAAGAACTAAATGGCGTCTACTGTGAGTGCTGGCAAGCCTCGCAAAATTGAGAAAAAATAAATCATATAAAAATGACGTTTTTTTAAAGTTTGACAGCTAAGACCTTCTTGTGTTGCTCCCAAAAAATATAGAAATGTTCTTTTGAACCTAAAGAACTAAATGGCGTCTACTGTGAGTGCTGGCAAGCCTCGCAAAATTGAGAAAAAAATAAAACATATAAAAATGACGTTTTTTTAAAGTTTGACAGCTAAGACCTTCTTGTGTTGCTCCCAAAAAATATAGAAATGTTCTTTTGAACCTAAAGAACTAAATGGCGTCTACTGTGAGTGCTGGCAAGCCTCGCAAAATGAGAAAAAAATAAACATATAAAAAATGACGTTTTTTTAAAGTTTGACAGCTAAGACCTTCTTGTGTTGCTTCCAAAAAAATATAGAAATGTTCTTTTGAACCTAAAGAACTAAATGGCGTCTACTGTGAGTGCTGGCAAGCCTCGCAAAATTGAGAAAAAAAAAATCATATAAAAAATGACGTTTTTTTAAAGTTTGACAGCTAAGACCTTCTTGTGTTGCTTCCAAAAAATATAGAAATGTTCTTTTGAACCTAAAGAACTAAATGGCGTCTACTGTGAGTGCTGGCAAGCCTCGCAAAATTGAGAAAAAAATAAAACATATAAAAAATGACGTTTTTTTAAAGTTTGACAGCTAAGACCTTCTTGTGTTGCTTCCAAAAAATATAGAAATGTTCTTTTGAACCTAAAGAACTAAATGGCGTCTACTGTGAGTGCTGGCAAGCCTCGCAAAATTGAGAAAAAAAATAAAACATTTAAAAATGACGTTTTTTTAAAGTTTGACAGCTAAGACCTTCTTGTGTTGCTTCCAAAAATATATAGAAATGTTCTTTTAGACCTAAAGAACTAAATGGCGTCTACTGTAGTGCTGGCAAGCCTCGCAAAATTGAGAAAAAAAATAAATCATATAAAAAATGACGTTTTTTTAAAGTTTGACAGCTAAGACCTTCTTGTGTTGCTCCCAAAAAAATATAGAAATGTTCTTTTGAACCTAAAAAACTAAATGGCGTCTACTGTGAGTGCTGGCAAGCCTCGCAAAATTGAGAAAAAAATAAAACATTTAAAAAATGACGTTTTTTTAAAGTTTGACAGCTAAGACCTTCTTGTGTTGCTTCCAAAAATATATAGAAATGTTCTTTTGAACCTAAAGAACTAAATGGCGTCTACTGTGAGTGCTGGCAAGCCTCGCAAAATTGAGAAAAAATAAAACATTTAAAAAATGACGTTTTTTTAAAGTTTGACAGCTAAGACCTTCTTGTGTTGCTTCCAAAAAATATAGAAATGTTCTTTTGAACCTAAAGAACTAAATGGCGTCTACTGTGAGTGCTGGCAAGCCTCGCAAAATTGAGAAAAAAATAAATCATATAAAAATGACGTTTTTTTAAAGTTTGACAGCTAAGACCTTCTTGTGTTGCTTCCAAAAAAATATAGAAATGTTCTTTGAACCTAAAGAACTAAATGGCGTCTACTGTGAGTGCTGGCAAGCCTCGCAAAATTGAGAAAAAAAAAACATTTAAAAAATGACGTTTTTTTAAAGTTTGACAGCTAAGACCTTCTTGTGTTGCTCCCAAAAAAATATAGAAATGTTCTTTTGAACCTAAAGAACTAAATGGCGTCTACTGTAGTGCTGGCAAGCCTCGCAAAATTGAGAAAAAATAAAACATTTAAAAATGACGTTTTTTTAAAGTTTGACAGCTAAGACCTTCTTGTGTTGCTTCCAAAAAATATAGAAATGTTCTTTTGAACCTAAAGAACTAAATGGCGTCTACTGTTAGTGCTGGCAAGCCTCGCAAAATTGAGAAAAAAATAAATCATATAAAAATGAGTTTTTTTAAAGTTTGACAGCTAAGACCTTCTTGTGTTGCTCCAAAAAATATAGAAATGTTCTTTTGAACCTAAAGAACTAAATGGCGTCTACTGTAGTGCTGGCAAGCCTCGCAAAATTGAGAAAAAAAAATAAAACATTTAAAAATGACGTTTTTTAAAGTTTGACAGCTAAGACCATCTTGTGTTGCTTCCAAAAAAATATAGAAATGTTCTTTTGAACCTAAAGAACTAAATGGCGTCTACTGTGAGTGCTGGCAAGCCTCGCAAAATTGAGAAAAAATAAAACATATAAAAAATGACGTTTTTTTAAAATTTGACAGCTAAGACCTTCTTGTGTTGCTTCCAAAAAATATAGAAATGTTCTTTTGAACCTAAAGAACTAAATGGCGTCTACTGTGAGTGCTGGCAAGCCTCGCAAAATTGAGAAAAAAATAAATCATTTAAAAAATGACGTTTTTTAAAGTTTGACAGCTAAGACCTTCTTGTGTTGCTTCCAAAAAATATAGAAATGTTCTTTGAACCTAAAGAACTAAATGGCGTCTACTGTGAGTGCTGGCAAGCCTCGCAAAATGAGAAAAAATAAATCATTTAAAAAATGACGTTTTTTTAAAGTTTGACAGCTAAGACCTTCTTGTGTTGCTTCCAAAAAATATAGAAATGTTCTTTTGAACCTAAAGAACTAAATGGCGTCTACTGTAGTGCTGGCAAGCCTCGCAAAATTGAGAAAAAAATAAACATTAAAAATGACGTTTTTTTAAAGTTTGACAGCTAAGACCTTCTTGTGTTGCTCCAAAAAATATAGAAATGTTCTTTTGAACCTAAAAACTAAATGGCGTCTACTAGTGCTGGCAAGCTCGCAAAATTGAGAAAAAAATAAACATTAAAAATGACGTTTTTAAAGTTTGACAGCTAAGACCTTCTTGTGTTGCTTCCAAAAAATATAGAAATGTTCTTTGAACCTAAAGAACTAAATGGCGTCTATGTGCAAGTGCAATTGAGAAAAAAATCAAAATGACGTAAAAAATAAACTTGTTTTAAAAAAAATGTTTTTTTTTACAGTTTCTATACGTAGTTAAGCTACCTTCTTGTGTTGCTCCCAAAAAATATAGAAATGTTCTTTTGAACCTAAAGAACTAAATGGCGTCTACTGTGAGTGCTGGCAAGCTCGCAAAATTGAGAAAAAAATAAAACATTTAAAAATGACGTTTTTTTAAAGTTTGACAGCTAAGACCTTCTTGTGTGCTCCATAAAAAGTTAACTAAAATGTCTACTTTGAAGCCTAAAGAAATTAAAATGTTTTTTGTAGTCTGACTAAGATGTTGCTCAAAAATAAGAAAGCTGCAAAATTGAGAAAAATAAATCATTTAAAAATGACGTTTTTTTTTATTTAAGCAGTTCTTTGCCAAATAAGAAAGTTCTTTGACCTAAACAAAAGCTATTTGGAAGCCTGCAAAATTGAGAAAAAAATAATTATAAATGTTTTTTTAAATTTGACAGCTAAGACCTTGGCTTCCAAATATAGAACTATTCTTTTAAAAAAATGGCGTCTACTGTGAGTCTGGCAAGCCTCGCAAAATTGAGAAAAAAATAACATTTAAAATGACGTTTTTTTAAAGTTTGCTAGCTGTTGTCCAAAATATAGAAATGTTTTTGACCTAAAGAATCTAAATGTCTTGTGGTGCCGCAAATCTAGTAAACTTAAAAACTTGCATAATTTTAATAAAAAATATTTTTACAATAGGCTATCGACTGTAGCCTTTAGTTTGACTTAAAGTTAAAGACTTCGTCCATATAGAATGTTCTTTGAACCAAAAATTAAAGGTACTATGCTGAGTGCTGCAAACTTGAGAAAAAAATAAACATTTAAAATGAGTTTTTTGTTTGACTAATTTTGTGCTGCCCCAAAAAAATATAGAGCAATGTTCTTGAACCTAAAGAATTTGGCGCTATTGCGAGCAAGCCCCAAAATTGAGAAAAAAATAAATCATTTATAAAATAGTTTTTTTTAAAGTTTGACAGTCTAAGACCTTTAGTCTACTATGTGTTGAATCACAAAAAAATAATTGTATTTTAAATGTGTCTTATTTGAATGTCCTAATTCAATTGAGAAAATAAACATTTAAAAAACGTTCATTTGTAAGATTCTTGTCGCTTATTTAAAAAGATGTTTTAAACTCTAAATGATTCAATTTGCGAGGCTTGCCAGCACTCCATTGAGACGCCATTTAGTTCTTTAGGTTCAAAAGAACATTTCTATATTTTTTTGGAAGCAACACAAGAAGGTCTTAGCTGTCAAATTTTAAAAAAACGTCATTTTTTAAATGTTTTATTTTTTTTTCTCAATTTTGCGAGGCTTGCCAGCACTCACAGTAGACGCCATTTAGTTCTTTAGGTTCAAAAGAACATTTCTATATATTTTTGGAAGCAACACAAGAAGGTCTTAGCTGTCAAACTTTAAAAAACATCATTTTTTAAATGTTTTATTTTTTTCTCAATTTTGCGAGGCTTGCCAGCACTCACAGTAGACGCCATTTAGTTCTTTAGGTCTAAAAAAACATTTCTATATTTTTTTGGAAGCAACACAAGAAGGTCTTAGCTATCAAACTTTAAAAAAATGTCATTTTTTATATGATTTTTTTTTCTCAATTTTGCAAGGCTTTTTAGCGGAAAGGAAACTTTAAAACGACAATTTTTTTAAATAGTCTATTTTTAAACATTTTTTTAATATTCTTTTTTCTTTGCGTTTATTTTATTTTTAAAACAACATCTTTAAGTATTTTATGTTTAAAATTAACATAATTTTTGACAAAATTTACTTTGTACAGACCTTTTAGGGACACCCTCTATAAATATTAATTTTTCTATAAACATATATTTTTATTCTAATTTGTTTAAAAAACTGGCCTGGAATTAGGTAGTAGGCCGGGCGGCACAATCTGCACCATCGAGAAGATTTTATGGCTGGCCTTTTATGGATAACTTCACTCTAACCTCAAATACTAGAAGAAATAAAACTATTTATTGTCTCTAGATATTACAACTATTAACAAATAATTAGTAGCAAATATTAAACAAATAAAAAACTACTTAATTAGGTGTTCAAAGTGTCCGCCACGTTACTTAAATTTTTACCCATTCCTGCACATGCACAACCTGTTAAAAACAGTTTATAATTTTAATTTTCATGTCTCCTTTAGTTGTAGGTAGTATTTTATACAACTTGTTCTTTTATATAGCCCCCTATGCTAAAATCCATTTAAGTAAAATTAATAAAACTAAAAGCTGTATAGAGTTTTTACAATAGAAAAATGTTAAATCGCAAATATTTTGAAAACTATACATTTTTGGTATAGACAATCTAATACAAGATTACCCTGTTTATTAT
Organism: Listronotus oregonensis; assembly: GCA_019359885.1. Lineage (NCBI taxonomy): Eukaryota > Metazoa > Arthropoda > Insecta > Coleoptera > Curculionidae > Listronotus > Listronotus oregonensis. The sequence goes on from JAHBCN010002050.1 coordinate 73,913, forward strand.
TCTAAATGAGATAAAGTTATAAAAATACAGGATTTCCATTTCAAAAAATTGACTTTTTACGTTTTTTTTTATTCACTTTTAATTGATCGATTTTGATCACCCTGTACTAATTTATTATCAAAATATCAACACACTCTACTGCAATAGGTCTTTTACTATAAGGAAACCAACCTCGATCAATTTCAAAAGACTTCCAAATAAATAAAATAATAACCCGACCTGACCTGACCTGTAAATGTCATTTTTGACATAAAATTGAAAATATTTCAAAAACGGTTAAACTTAGATAAAGGACATTAAAAATAAAATGTGTCTATAATTTTGCCTAGAATTTAAAAATGCCATAATATACAGAGTGTTTCATAAAAAAAAATTAAAAAGTGTTTGTCAGGTGTTTCTAAAACACCCTGTATATTTAAAAATATTATTAAAATATGCACCACCATATGTACTACAACCTTTGTACTTAATATTTTTTTGTATCTCTTTAATAAAAAGGTTATATGGTACTTTGTCACGCTATTGTTCACCCTATATATATATATATATATATATATATATATATATATATATATATATATATATATATATATATATATATATATATATATATATATATATATATATATATATATATATATATATATATATATATATATATATATATATATATATTATATATATATATATATATATATATATATATATATATATATATATATATATATATATATATATATATATATATATATATATATATATTTCTTTTTAAAACATACTGAATTATTTAGCAAAAACAAATCAGAGAAAGTAGAATAAAAACTGTACGCCATATACAGTGTGTCCCCAGATTTATAACTTATTTGTTTTAAGGTGGCCGTTTCGCCATGTTAAATCTCCATAAGAACATTACTGTCTTTTAGACCACGGTACTCTAAAACTTGGCAAAATAAATAAAGGATCACCTTATATTTACATAAATAACGCATGTATCTTTCTCGTAAAGACATATAATCAAAAAAAAACTAAGTTTTAATGCTTTTAAAACAAGGTTGAAAACCACTTAAGAATTGAGTTGGATTTTTCGGTAGTTAAAATTAAATATTTTCGGTACAATACATTTATTTCGCATTATAACTCTTTACTGTGATTTATAGACATTTAGTAGTAACCAAGTAACAAAAATAATATGTTTTATTATGCCTTTTTTCACATCCGTGGCTCTTTTTATTGTAAATTTTAATTGTTTATCCCATATTCGATGTATTTAGAACGGAGCGGATTAAAGGATAGCTTAATTCAAATAACGTACACTTCAAAGAAGGACAGAAGACTGCGTGTTACTAGGTGAGAGTAAAACATAGCGACTTATAAGGAATCTGCCCGAAAACAACTTTTCTGAACTTCAGGTATTTTCAAGTAGATAGCGCAGTTAAATAAAACGTCGATAAAACGTCGGGGTCGGTAGACAGGCCCGTACTAGTAAGATTTGTCGCTTAATTTTATTTTCGTCATTATTTGTTATTTAACACTTTCAAACAAATACCTTTTAAAGGCAGCCTTGCTGGTCGCCCGTGCGAACAAGTGTGCGAAAGAGAAACAAGATTAGCAGTATAACATCTCTCTCGCTCCACGTGCCTGATTGTCGGCAGGGAGGGTTACATACCCCAATATCACCATGCATAGAAATATCTATATTTAATTTTTCTAGGTGAAAACTGTGCGTAGGACTAAAAAAAATATAAGCAGATTTAAACTCTTGACTTTTTTTAGTCCGACGTACGGTTTTCACCTAGAAAAATTAAATCTAGATATTTCTCTAGATATTCTTATTGAAACCGATATTATTATTGAAAATAAAAACGATTTCCAGCGGCGTCCGTTATGTACCCGTATCTTCGTAGGGGAGGATCGTAGGGGAAAATTTATGGGAACTTGTAAATTTAATGTTCGGCCGACGGTCAGCGCGAACTTGGCTATATAAATAAAAATATATGCCATACGCGAATAGCAGTCTATTAGCTTTGCAGTGAAGTTAATCATGCAATTTCATTGACATAGCTACGTTCGACTGAGCGCTGACCCAAGCACTAAAAGAAAAAACCATGGGTAAATCCCATACTTACTCAGTGTATTTCCATCATTTATTATCTTCACTCAGTGTGCAAATTTATTGCTTAACGGTGAGACATATTGTTTCGACCTTCGAGTGTATACCTACAGCACCCTTAAGTAGTATTCCCTTGGCAGTGCGAACAAACGTGCGAGAGAGGAAGAAGAATCACCTTTTTCTTTAGACAAGGTGCTATTGGTTGAAACCTCCTCATCAGCTTATCATCACGTTGAAGGGAGAGAGAAAGGTTATAGTGTGATTTTTCTTCCTCTATCGCAGTGAGGCACGCCAAGGCTGCCTCTAGTAGGTATATGCTTGAGGGTTTCTACACAACTTTTATAAACTTTAATTGGCTTTATTTGTTAACGGTTTTTAGTCAATGGCATCAGCTATTATAAGTACGTGTAATTAATGTTCATTACACGAAGCAAATTTCTTAGTTCAAAAATATCAAAAATTCGGATTACTCAGTTAATAAGGTTAATTCTGTTTAAAGCGTAGTTTTACATAATTTCATATAACTCGGTTATTTCAGTTTTTAAGTCTGTAATGACATTTGACTTTTACATTTTTAACATATTTTGGGTAATAAGATTAATATACAAATAAACAATAAAATATGATAAACTCAGTTTTTTATTTACAAAACACATACAAAAATGTTTTCAATTTATTTTACATATATACAGGGTGTCCCACGATCGACAAACTGCGGCGATTTCTTGAAAAGTGTGTTTTGGGAATTTTGAAGATTTACTAACGTCGGTGGGAGCAAGTCGGCTAAAATATTTCCAGGGTGGTGGCTGGTATACCAGAAGTAGGTGTCAACTTGCTTAATTTAAATAAAACACCCCATGAGTAGAACGTAAATCTGCTATCAATCAATCAATCAATCAATCAAATTTATTGGTAACAATATACACAAGGTATTTTTACACGTCAACAGATATAAAAAAAAAATCCTATTCAATTACAATTAAAAAAAAAAAACTGAAATACAATAATAAAAGTTAAAGTAGTGTATAAGAACAAACACGTATCCTAAAATAATTTTAAAATTTGAAATTGCCGATTAAAATTCATTATTAAAATGTCATTTAACATTTACACAAGATATTCAACATACAATAAAAAAAATAAAATAAAATAAAACGAATCTAGGTACCGGGAACAAAGCTGCTGGTGAGAAACTCTTCAATGGAGTAAAAAACCAAGTGCGGGCCATCCAGATATTTTAACCTGGGCTCTAAATTTTTTTTTCCAAAATTTTCAATTTTCCAATTTCTACCTGAAATAACTTTTTAAAAAATAATGAAACTGCCAATATTTTTATTTCATTTTAATCTAAGCTAATACTAGTATCATACAAATTGAATAATTGGGGCCCATGACAGCTACAAAGAAAAATATGGGCCCTCAAACCACAAAAAGAGGTAAACAATAAACCTAAGAGCCAACTTTAAATTGCATTAAAAAAGAAAACTAGAAATGATCGCGTATTTCTAATTAGTCAAAAACATCTTCAATTCATGCCCTTTCGAACAATATGCAATAACCACAATTTGCTTAAAAACAGCAAGAATTATTTGTCAACTTTATCAAGATGGGCATTTTTTCCTTTGTGGCTGTCATGGGCCCCAATCATTGAAATTGTATGATTCTAGTATTAGTCTAGATTAAAATAAAATAAAAATGTTGTCACTTTCATGATTTTTCAAAAGTTATTTTAGTGCGAAGTCAGAAAATTAAGAATTAAAAAAAATAACAAAAAATTCTTAGGGCCAAGTTCAAAATATCTGAGTGGACCACATAGCAACGGCCCACCTATCTCAGATTTATGTATGTCTACTCATGTGCCGAACACCTTGTATATTATTTCATTTTTAGATTCTACACAAGATTTCATGCTTCATGTCCTCTACCTAAATCTAAACGTTTTTGACATATTTAAGTTTTGTACATAAATTTTTGCTATGAGAAAACCGTTATTTAATCTGAGTTTGATTTATTGTTAAAAAGAACCTACTTTGATAATTTTTTAAAAATATTTTAATAACTTATTATATGTTTTTAAAAAACAAGATTGAAAATAAAATTAAAAACCAGCTAAAAAACATTTTTTTTTGTAAAGCCCCAATTTTTTAATCCTATCTTATTTAGCATTAAAATAAGGGCAAGTTTGTATAAGGATGCCTATTCCGAAAATGTTTAGTTTTTGGTAAATTTTTACATAGTTTAATATTTTTATATGGCGATTGCTGATTTGATGTTTAGTTATACTCCTATTTGGTTAAAATATTTTACTCTTAGTTGGATTGTGACGGGGACATTTATATAGGAATTGTTTTTTAACGCCATTATAGTGAGCTCCGAGTATTATGGAGTCGCCATGAAAAATATTAAAGTGGCAATATATCAAATCCAAAAATTTTCGTAATGGACAACCTTACACAAACTTGCAAATATAAGATAAAATATAGATAAAATTATAAAATTCGGGGGTTTCCCTTAAGAACAAAGATTTTTGGCAATTTTTTAAATTTCATTTTTAATCTTATTTCTTGAACACCCTTTGTAATAAGTTATGAGAATACTGTAAAATCTCCTTGAATTAAGGCATGTAAACATCAGTTTTGACGTAAAAACTTAAATATGTCAAAAACGCTTAGATTTAGGTATAGCATATGATAATGAAATTTGCCTAAAATCTTGTGTAGGAATCTAAAGATAAAATAATATTTAGGGAGTTTTATTTAAAATCAGCTAGTTGACACCTACTTTTGGTATAATCGGAAGTGTCAGCAACTTGAAAATATTTTAGCCGAGTTGTCGCTATCGATGTTAGTAAACCTTTAAATTTTTAAAGCTTGCCTGTCAATTGCTGCAGTTCGTTGTGGGACACCCACAAAAGTATTTACTTTTAAGTTTTATTTTTGATATAACCAATTACAAAATGTGTCATCTTCTAAAGCGAACTGAAGCTAGTCTTAAAGAGGATTGTTTTCTTTTTGTGGATTATGTTTGCTCATAAAACCCTCAGTTTGGATTTTAACTCTCGATAATAATGGTGGTATCTTGAAACAGTGCAACTTATTTATGTATGTGGATATCCTGAATTATCTTAACTCTTTTTTTTTTTCATAGTCATTTCAGCACATAAACCTCCTGGCCTTTTAACAGATTCTGTTTTATAACTGGTACTTTGTTGTAAATCCTAAAATATCAAAGATGAATAATATTAGTATTGACCTATGTCCATGGTTTTCTGTTAATTTTATATAGTTTAGTAGCTTTTCGCCCGCGTGTACTAATCAACCTGGTTTACAGGCATTTATTTCAGTTAGCAGTGCAGTTAAGCCCATTCATAGACTCTTAAGGTTGCAAACAAGGCCCGGCAAGGTGACCCACTCTGGGGATCCTTAACCGTGGTGCCCCTACACAAGGGCTGTGATCGTTTGAGTCGGCTTGGCCTGAGCCTAGCAGTAAAGAAGGGTAAGTGTTTATTTCAGCGACCCTGACCCCCCCCCTGTTTTTTAAAATGGATACCCCTGAAAATATGTGTGTTTTTCTCCAAGAACAAAACAAAACACTCGTGGCTGAGCTAGCTGCACTTCGTGCAGAGCTGGCGAAGGCCAATGAGACGATAGTGGGTCTCCAGAGGACCGTCAACAGGATGGCCTCTTCTCAACCCACTCGCCCTGTAAGTCCCCCCCGTGCCCAATCCAGGGACCAAAAACGTTCTCTGTCTCAGCCCGAGATAGAAAATATCATGGATACTGAGGCAGATGCAGGTTTTCAACCTGTTAAAAGCAAAAAGCCCCGTGGGAAGAAATCACATCCAACCCCTCAGGATAACACTGAGTTTCCCAAGCGTGTTGCCCCTAAGACCTTGTCCCAAACTGGAGCCCTCCGTGACTTCAGATTGACTAAGAACAAGACAAAATCAAATTCTGCTGCAGGCAGCTCTACTGCAGGCAGCTCTTTTGCTCCTACAGCCACCACAGCACCTGCGGCCCCCAAGTTACAATCTCCTCCCCCAGTAGTGATCCATGACCATGACAAATGGTCTGCCATCTCAAAGGCATTCAAAAGCCGGAGTATAAATTTTACAAAAGCCACCTTAACTAAGCAAGGAATTCGTGTTTGTCCTGTTACCTCCGATGACTTCAGAAAAGCGACAGCTTTTCTTGAGCAAAACTCCATAAAATACCATTCCTTCTGCCATGAGACGGACAAACCTCTAAATGTAGTGTTTAGAGGAGTCCCCGTCTCATGCACAATAGAGGAAATCTCCGAAGAGCTAACAGAGCTTGGTTTTCACCCGGAGGAGTAACTCCATGATGTCGGGCCATACCAAGGCCCCCATCCCGATGGTAAAAGCACGATTCCCAAAAACAGAAGAAACCATCTTTTCAATCAAACGGCTGCAATACATCAGCGTTAAGGTGGAACCTCTTAACAAAAAACCTGAGGTTCCACAGTGCCACAAATGCCAGGGATTCTGGCACACTAAAAACTTCTGTCATGGACAGGCCCGCTGCGTGAAATGCGGTGCCGAGCACCTCCAAATGAGTGCAAGAAACAAAAGATACCCCGGCGACGTGCGCCAACTGCAATCAGCCTCATGCTGCAAACTACAGGGGATGTCCAAAATTCCCCAGACTACCTAAAAGCACTGCTCAACCCAAGCAATCCACCCTGGTAACCCAGAGCGTATCCTACGCTCAGAAGGTTGCCCCTAAACAACTCTTACCCAAGTTTCTGTCTCACAAGGTCAGTTTCAGGCCCTCATGGACCGACTGGCTGCCTTCGAGGCGAAATTTGACGCCCTGAATGCTCAGTAAACTCCTCCCCTTTCTTTTCCCTGTCCCTTGTCTTTGGAGTCTTTTTATGGACAACAAAATTCGCCCAGTTAATCTTAATATCCTTTCATGGAATATCAATGGCATCATCCAAAATAAACATGAGTTGGAAGACATTCTTTCCCGCTATGAGATAGATGTAGCGACAATCCAGGAAACCAATCTTACCCCAAATCACCGTGTCTCCTTCAGAGATTATCTTGTGATACGCAATGACAAACCAAACATTCACCACTCAACAGCAATTCTTGTCAGAAAGTCATTGCCGTCCTACGCTTTACAAGAAGTGGATACCACCTTCATAAGAAATTCTGGCACCGCCATCATCACTAAATACCATGGCACTATCATGGTGCACTCTGTTTATAAGGCCCCACAGGATTTGATGTCTGAAAATGACATCACGTCTTTCCTGCCTGATAACAAAAACTGCATCCTTATTGGTGATCTAAACGCCAAAAGTCCTATCTGGAATAGTCGGCTGACGAATGCTTCAGGCAGACGACTAGCCCAATATGCCCTAGACACTGGGGCTACCATCATAGCCCCGGTCAGACCAACTTTTTATCCTCCTCAAGACGGCTACCTTCCTGATGTCATAGACATTGCAATACTTAAAAATATTGCTTTTAACTATGATATCTCCACCCTAGATGAAGGCCCCACTGAACATAACCCTGTTCTGCTAACCCTTACTTCTGTGATACAGTCACAAGTAAACCCAAGTCCTTGCACTAGAATCAACTACCCTGCCTTACCACGTACCCTAAAGGCTACCATCACTCTCAAACCCTTTATACAAACCCGTGCCGACATCGACAGTGCGGTTCTAAGCCTGGAAACTGAACTGAAAACAGCCATTCAAAGTTGCACGACTGCAACCACCCGTCTGCTCTCAGAGCCCACCCACACTCAGTATCCTGCTCATATTCGAGCCTCCATCAACAACCGCAACCGAGCTAGACGCCTCTATAATCAGACTCGGTACCCCCCTCATAAACGTGCATACAATGAGCTGTGCAGAATAACAAAAGACCTTCTTCATGAGTTTCATGCTGCCAAATGGAACAACCTTGTTGGAACCCTTGAGCCCGAAGACAACTCCTTATGGAAGATGTCTAAGGCTCTGAGGAACCCTAGACAAATCCCTAAGCCTGTTCATGGGACTCGCGGCCTAGTTTATACGGATGAGGAGAAGGCTGAGGTCTTCGCTGACTCCTATGAAATGAACGCTCGGCTCTATGAACCTCCAGACATTGATGAAGACCACGATGAGGCTGTGGACAACATCAATAGACTTCTAGCCCAAACACATAACCTCGACCCCGTTTCTACCGGCTTCACGATAGAAACTCACAAAATAATCAGGAATCTTAAGGGCCGTTCTGCCCCTGGTCCTGATGGTATTTCCAACAGAGTTCTTAAAGTACTGCCCCGAAAAGGTTTAATTGCCATAACCAACATCGCAAATGCGATACTTCGACTTGGTTATTTCCCGCCAGATGGAGGCATGCCATTGTTATTATGATTCCCAAGCCTGGGAAAGACCCACGTTTCCTCAAAACCAACGAAACATTAGCCTAACAAGCTCTGTTGCGAAGGTGGTGGAAAGGATAATTCTTAAACGATTTATTCAACACACTGAGGAACTCCAAGTCATCCCCAACACTCAGTTCGGTTTCCGTTCCAAACACAGTGCTGAACAACAAGTTTTTCGACTTGTTGAGCTCACTACCGAGGGCCTGAACAGAAGAGAAGCGACGGGCGTTGTGCTATTCGATGTTGAAAAGGCTTTCGACAAGGTTTGGCATAATGGACTGTTATTCAAGCTGTACACCCTTGGCTATCCGACCTATATGATTAAAATTATTCAATCATATCTTAGAAACAGACAAATTCAAGTCAGAGTCAACTCAGCCCTCTCCACACCCAGAACATTAGAAGCCGGCGTACCGCAGGGCGCCGTGCTTGCCCCGCACTTGTTTAGTGTTTATACACATGACATTCCTGCCTCGAATCTGACACACACGGCATTATATGCCGACGACACTGCCATCATTGCACGCTCCCAAACCTACTTTAGTCACTCGCCGACTTCAAGAGGCGACAAATAATCTCCATGAATTCTGCAATTCTTGGAAGATTAAAATCAACCCTAACAAAACCCAAGCGATTCTTATTCATCGCAGACGCATACGCCCGGAAGACAACGTCATCCTAAACAACCACGCCATTCCCTGGACCGACACTGTCAAGTACCTCGGAGTCATTCTTGATTCTCGTCTCACGTTCAAGCCGCACATCGAAAAATGCTTACAGATGGGTCGCATGGCCCATTCCAAGCTACTACCACTCTTACACAGGAACAGCCCGCTAACTATCAGAAATAAACTTCTTCTGGTAAACTCAACCATTCGTCCAAGTATGTCTTATGCCTCCGTAGCCTGGGGCTACGCGGCAAAGTCATACATCTCAAGACTCACCTCTTTTCTAAACCGCATGTACAGAAATGCGGCCAACGTCCCTGGTTTGTACGCAACATGCAAATTCAAAGAGAATTCGAACTCACACCCTTTGATTCTTTTATCAAAGAAAGAGCCAAAAACTCTACCTCATAGCTGAAAACCATCCAAACCCTCTGATCCGAGGACCATCTGGGTATGATCCAGCTCTCCAAAGGCCCCACAAAAGACCAAAAATTCAAATTTTGGACTAAGTACTTCTTAGGATGGTACCCGGTACCTACAGGAAGGACCCGGGTACCACCCACCCTGGCCTCTCGGCCTAGCCACTAAAAATCCGATTTCTGGGGTTGTCCCGAGTCACTGGGGCAAGGGCCCCAGCTTCTCAGTCACTTCTTAAACCCCACTCCGCTAAGCCAGATTCCAGGCTAAGCCAAAAACTTCAAAACCCCAAACAACCGTGATAGCCAACATGGCAAACACGTAGTGAGGACTTGCTCAGCCAAAAGGAGAGCGAGGGGTGGTTGGCAAGCCTAGGGGGAGTTCGGAGGGCCTGTAAGCCCTACGGGATCCTTCCAGGTGGGACCCTTACTACTACGATTTTGGCTTTTCTTGTTATTTTCCCGTCTCACAAAAAAAAACTTTTATATTCGATACATGGAACAATATTCTTAGTCTAGCCTTTTGCCAAGGATAAAAAAATGAATGAGTGATCATGATTTTATTTTATTTTTTTTTTCAAATTAAATCCCTATAATTTTTTAATGATTATGACAGATATTATCTCTAATGACTAGATGCATTTGTTTAATAAAATAAAAAAATAAATAAAAAAATTGTAATTGTATTGTATTAAATTGTTATATTTTCCTTTAATAGGCACTTTATTCCGCTTTGGTTTATAGAATAACATATTATTTAAATATTAAGTTTTATAGATAATATAAAACAAATTTAGACTAATAACTACTCAAAAACATCACACACATCTACATGTTTTTAAAGTGTACTCAAGGGCGGATTGGGAAAATTCTTATGGGGGCGGCCTTAGGCAGGTTAACCAGGGTTTTGGGGGTATTCATATTGAAATACGCCCCAATGTTAAGGGGGTCCGGGCGTCCTCCGTCCAGGTTAGCCACCTGTCTGGCTCCACTTGTAAATTACAAATTACAGTAGGCCTACTTATTATAGCAACCACATTATTTTTTACAAATAACTATTGCCTAACCTAATACAATAGGCAATATAAAAAGTTGTCGATTAATAAGTTACTAATTAACATAACAATAGTTATGTTCTTCCATTTTTAACTCGTTTGTTTTTTTCCTTTTTTTAGATGACGGGGGAGCAATCGCCCCATTCGCCCCTCTCTGAATCCGCCTTTGAGTCTACTGATAAGCTTTAAATACACAAAAATACTTACCAACACCTACCAATAGTGGTACAGCTGCAAAAAGATTTTACTCAACAACCACAGACATTATATATCCGGTAAACATTTTTGGAATCAAATCAAAACTAATTAAGCAAGCCTTATGTCATTCTTAACATCTAAAAGAAAATAAAATAATAAGTAAATAATATTTTTTGCATAAATATAATTAAAGAGGTGAAATAGCAATGGTAGAGATTGAACGCTGTAAGAACAACACTGATACGTCACGGTCTCATATGGCAAACCCGTATAAAACCGTGACGTATCGGTGTTGTTCTAACAGCGTTCGATCTCTACTTGATACATTTTTATGGCATGAAAAAGTATTTGTAAAAAATTTTGGTAATGAAATAAAAAATTAATAATTGTAATAGGATCTATGGAGAGAATTATGTCATTCTTCATCATATATCCTATTCACCATGATAACTTTACATAATGCTAGTGTATTAACTTATCCTTAACAATTTGTGTCAATTTTTTTTATGAAATATAAATAAATATAGGTAAATATATAGAAATTTAACCAGTCAAGTAAAAACCATTCAACAGAAAAAAAGATATGTACTGGGGCTTTAACAATTATTGCATAATTCTGTGCTAAAATGAATTAAAATATCCTTTGTCAAACCTAAATATTTTTAAATCAATTATTGGCCAGTTTCAGGGTGGTTTAAGGTCAAACCATAAACTTTAATTTCGTTTGTGCTGCTGTTGCAGTTCCCGTTCGCAAGTTAGACTTGGGCGGCAGTGAAACGGCAACGACAATGAAATGTCAAGTTTAAAAATTGGCAGTTACTTTTGAAAGTTGTATCCGCGATGAAATATAATTTAAAAAAATAATGCGAATTAAATTTGTACTTACCTTTTGTCATCTTTGGGTATAAAATACCCTAACCAGGCCTAAACTCTGAGTCATTTTAGTTTTGTATTTCCTTATAACCACTTTTACATCGTCTTTTAATGTCTTTACAGTTCATAAGAACACAAAACGTAACAACAAAATGCACCAATTACATTCCATAAATATTTACACCTTTAACTAAACAAAGCATGTTTGAAATATAAACAAAACTGTCGTTATTCGGAATGGCCATTTGAAATCCAGAACACCAACTGATTTGTTATCCTATATTCTAATATGCCAGGTATTGCATACTCTTTGTCATTCCATAATGTAAACAAAGACAAATAGATGCGACGAGCATCACAAGGTAAAAAAAAGGGCAAAAGGATAATCGCTCTTCTCGTCTCGGGCAATAGCCAAATATTTATAGTGGGACATTCTCCAGTAAAAAAAAAAGATGTACATTTTAACACTGCCTTGTGTACGCCATATTAAAATAATTATTTTTGTTGTGAGAGTAAGTTATTTGGGTATAACAACTAATTTTTTTTCGTTTTACAAGTATTTTATTAAAAATAATAGGCTTGACGTTTTGGAGATAAATGTATCTATCTCCGTTAATAAAAGCAAATAAAAATTTCGTTGCTTAAAACTAATTTAACAATATTTTAAAACAGTCAAAAATACCTAAAAATACTAAAAAAGTTAATTTTAAGGAGCGTTTTGTGCTCGACCGACAGTCAGTACTAACAGCGTAGGTCTACCAATGAAAATGTGTACCTTTGATCAACTACAGCGCAGAATTCTTAAGATGCGTTTAAATTAGTGCGAACACGAGCGAACGAACGAATTCGTTCGCTTACGCTGGCCCAATTTAAATGGCGAACCGAAGAAGACCGAACGAATTCGTTCGTGTTCTCGCATGTTCCGACGCTTGTCGGTAAATCCGCGAATCATCAAAGAAAATTCGTGCTCAATGTAAACGGTGTCTAGTTAGTAGCGAGCGAATTCGCTCTTAGCAAACGAAATTTATGGGCTGCGTTAATATAATAAAATTGTATGTTTGCAGGTAAATAATTAAGTAGATTTTAATACTTATTGGTATTTATAAGTCGTTTAATATAGACCAATACAGAATGGAGTGGACAAACGAGAACACCCTTTAATTAATCGAATTATATAGAAGCAAACCGTGCTTATGGGATCCAAAATCAAATTTGTACAAAATAACCAACAAGAAAATTGATGCGTGGACTGACATTTCTTCAGAATTAAATTGCGATGTGGATGAAAATAAATTCGCTTCTTGCATCATTCAGGCGAGAACGCCAAAAATCTGTCACAGACATTCTACAAAAGTTTGTTTTTGGCCCAAGTTATCGCTTGTTAAATCCATTAACAAAGCTTTGCTCTCTGTATGGTTTCTTCTCTTTAACAAATTAAAACACCATTTTCTTTTATTTTTTTACGTTTTTGCGAAAGGCCCGCTATAACTACAAAACTGGCAGCGCTAATTATAATGTCGTCATCTGTTTCCGACGACATGATGAGTTTCCACGGATCGTTTGCGAACGAGGGAGCACGAACGAATTCATTCGTTCGTTCGTTCGCTCGTGTTCGCACTAATTTAAGCGCTCCTATAGCAGTCTATTACCTCTACATTGTAGTTGATCATACATTTTCATTTATTCGTCCGATGTCAGCGCTAACCGTCGCCATCGGTCGCCTTATTAGTTTTGATAAAAGTACCTTTTTTGCTACGAATTCCCGCAGAAACATTCATAATACTTAAACTACAAGGCGGGTTAAACAAAGGGATATCCTTTTTTGGTTTTTATACCTATGATACCTATTTGTTTTTCCATTTCATTGAATTTCTAAACTTTCATTTTCTGGCGATTTTTAAATTTTTACTATGTACTTGCTCTACCACACTATTTTTTATGCTGAAAGTCGGTGGTACTTTAACATAATAGGGCGGTAAAATATTTTTGTCAATTTAACTATATCGCAACATTTTAGTTACATGAGTGAACAAACATTCAAATTTTTTTAATAATTTTTAAATTTCGCATACTATTATTTTTAAATTTTACCAATAAAATTCAAAAGTGGCTAATTTGTTTTATAATACAGTCAAAATTCTTATTATGGCGAAGTTTAATTTAAAATTGTAAAATATTGAAGAATGACCCTTAAATTTTATTAAATTATTTCAGCTTTTGGGCGAAATAAGTCTCTGTACTTCCGAACATATTGGCATTTATTTTTAGTTGAAATTGTTGACATTTTTTCGGTTATACTTTTCTACGCACCGGGGCAGCACTTGGTGGAACACAAAATTGTAAAATATTAGTATCTAAAATGCCTGCGCCAGCGCATCCAGACGGCCACCTTAACAAATATCGAAATTAAATTTGGAGGGTTGGTATTAGGACATAAAACTAAATTTTAAATTTCATTTAACTTCCGGTCTAGCTTAAAAAATAATTTTAAAATATTAATATTGTGTCGTGGTAAAAAATAGCAAATAAACATAGTTCTATTCAAAATATCATCTAAAAAAAAATAAAGTACAAACATACTGGATTTTTCGTATTAAAAAAAAACGGTATATTGAGGTTACTTTTAATGGTTGTGACGGTTACATCACTAATGATAATAAATGTAAGTTGTGACTATTTATTTGTTTTTAAATTCTACTACGAATTAAAAAGATATATTCTGATATCTATGTTCTTCATGTTTTTACTTTTTCTATTGTATAGTTATACAAAATGTATAGGGTAAAGAAGCAAAAATTAAAGTTTTCAATATGCTTTAACTTTCCCCAAAATTTAATCTCAGTTTATCTCCCTATTAAGAGTATTAAAAATTAATATTAGTGTCAAGCATAGGCTTATAAGAATGAACCACATGCGGTCTTAATATTTAGGGGTGAAAAAGTCGACCAAATATATATCCAAACACTTCACACCCCCTTACAGAGCCTGAAATTGTATTGGAATACTAGTAGTAACCACCTCCTCATTTACTGTGGGGTAAATCTGAATAACCCTGTATAATCTAAGGCCACCATATGGCGAAGTTTTGAAAGCATCGACTTTTGAATTACATTGCATGTAATTAAACTGGTGTTTTTATTAAAAGTAGTCGCATATATATATAATAATTGCTTTATTATTAAAGCAATCTTTGTTATGTTGTGTTTGCACAATAAGAGTCGTTTTTACATGTCGATTTAGCTTTTAAAAGTTACAAATGTGCGATATAAAACCTTGTTTGCCTTCTAATATTGATAAACGGAGATTTGAATGTGGTACTCTATTTTATTACTAAATAGTTGTTTAGTTTCAAACAAATTTCACCTGATTTTTTATATGTGATACGTAATTAATATCTCAACTTGCCATTTACATGTATGTATGTCGATCTTTATTTTATCCTAGGACAATCCTAAGAACTAACGTACCGTGGTGTCTCAAGTAAAATAAGGGGCAGTTTATTACCGTAGGACCTTAAGATTTGGAACACTGGAATATTTCATAAAAAATTTGCAGGACAATAGATTATTCTTATTTTTTAACAGCATGGCTCTTGCTCATAATTTAAATATTGTGGCCTATCTAAATAACCTATTTGTTAGGCGCTTGTTTATTAGGAATCGGTGGTCCAATCTCTTGGCCGGCAAGATTTTTCGATTTGACTTCACTGGATTTTCTCGTATAAGATTGCAGGAAAGAAAACGTTTATGTAGCTCCTCCACGATCACTATCGGTCTTTGAAAACAGGACCCAAATGACCCAAAGGAGGTAGGAGAATCCGACTGTGTCAGCAACAGAATGGCTAGTATTTAAAATTAAATGTTTTTTTTTGCATACAATTGGTATTCTAAAATAAAATACCTTGTTTTAAATAAAAATTGTAATAAAAATAGGTTTTTTTACTTCAGAAAATGCTCTTTCTAATTTAACTTATCATTTTCTGAAACCCAAAATCGAAATGCAATTGGTCACTTTGTTGCTAATTTTTAATACCTACCGCCAAAGAAAATAATAGTTAAACTAAAATTGTCTTTTCTACCGCTTATTGTTTATATTTGGAAATAGTTAGCGCATTTCTCTTTAGACTAGCGCTGGAC
Source organism: Listronotus oregonensis (assembly GCA_019359885.1). Taxonomy (NCBI): domain Eukaryota; kingdom Metazoa; phylum Arthropoda; class Insecta; order Coleoptera; family Curculionidae; genus Listronotus; species Listronotus oregonensis. The sequence goes on from JAHBCN010002050.1 coordinate 89,773, forward strand.
AGCGTTAGACCCACTAAAGAGATATTTTTAATTTACGCTAGACCCTGACACTCCGTTGCAGCTGTAGAGGTTTAACGGACTTTGGCAATAGTCATAAAGAATTATATTCGGCCCCATCTCGTAAATAAGATAAGTGGTAGTACCTCCATTCCTGGCGTATGCATCACAATTTTTAAAGTAAACACCATCCCCGCGCTCTCTCCGATCTCCGCACGGCCCATTCGATGTATAATCAGTCTTTGTTTTTGTGCGTATCGAATCACATCGATGGTAAAAGTATATCGCGTTCGCTATAAGCTTGTTTGTTTGTTTTTTAAATTAGATACCGATAAAGTGAGTGTTGAGTGCCATTATGCCTAAAGTTTCGAGAAAAAGAAAACGCAGTGTTTCACCTGTGAGTAACAAGAATTCTTAAACCGGAGGCCTGGAAAAAGGATGAAAAAACTTGAGCGCAAAAAGCGCAGAAAATATTCGAGTTCGGAATCTGATGAGTCAGATCAACGATCAGAGCTTGACTCGGAGCAAATTCGTTTAGCAGCGAGTCCTCGGCGGAAGAAGGGAAGAAATAATTAATAAAGGTAATAAATATTGGTGATCATTTATGATAATGAGAATGTTAGACACTAGTTGGAAAAGAAGGCAGTACATACTGATTATGATGTCAGTAGTGGATGGTTTGCTTTTGAATTTTTCATGTTTATGATGACATGAACAAAAACCACTGTTATACAAAACTGATTATGTTATCAGTTTAGTATTTTTTCATGTTTATGATGACATGAACCAAAAACCACTGTCGTGCCTTAACTGATTATGTTATCCATTAGCATTTTTTTTTTATGTTTATGATGACATGAACCAAAAACCACTAGTATGCCTTGACTGGACTCTGTTGTCAGTTCTCGCCAGTCAATGATTAAGTAAAGGGAATTCCCTTTTTTTAGGGACTCAGCGAACGAAGCAGGCACCACATCAAACCATCCGAGTCTACATTCCGACATCTTGTCGCTATTGGGTTCGGAGGTTAATACGGACATTCAATATGGTGCTCCATTCACCCGAATGTGGGAGACCGATGGTTACACATTATAAAGATGGGGTTAGATGCAGAAGGAAAGCTTGAATTAATTAAGAAATATCCTTCGCCCGAAAATGCAAAACATTTTGGGACCCCAAAAAATTAAATCCATTGGTCAAGCATGCCGCTGTTGACTCGGTCATAAAACGAGATGAACGCCTCGTGAGTCAACAGGCTCAAATTAGTGCAAGTCTCTCGGCTATAAGTAAAGCAATTACCAGCTTGTTAAATAAAGAAGGGGAGAGGATAGCACGGGCAATAAAGATATTATTGAACAATTAAGCGACGCAGGCCGCCTCTTAGCTGACATTCATCATATATTTAGCATGTCCAGAAGAGACCTGGTGTCCCTAAACTTGAATAAGGATCTAAAGGACCCTCTTATGGAGTCAAAAATAGATGAATGGTTGTTCGGGGAACATTTAAGCGAAAGGCTTAAGATAGCAAAAGATCTACAAGTTTCTTCTAAACAATTATTAACCGCAAAACAACCTCCCAAAGACGAAGGGAAATTTAAACTGGAAAGGTCCACCCAAGAATTTTCGGGGAGCCAGGAGGGGGACCGTACAGTCAAGCTCCCACGAACCCCAAGTTCACCGTGAAGCATCGGTCAGGACACCAGAAACCGGGCCAAAACATCCCAAGTACCGGGACGAGTGGGGGAGTCGACGTCATTAGTGGTAGGTAATACAGCAGGAAGGCTTAAACACTTCTATAAAAATGGAAAGTTTTTACCCAGGACAAGCGTATTTTGTCCTGGGTGAAAGGTAAAAATTCCTTTTACAAAAGACCAAAACAACTTTTTATCCCGAAACAACCTAGATGGTCATCTAGCCAATTGGAAATAGTAAAAAAGCTATCAATAAATTATTAAAATCAGGAGCCATATCCCGTGTTCAACCTTGTAAAGATCAATTTATTTCGAGCATTTTTACTATTCCAAAACCAGATGGCTCGACTAGGCTTATTTTGAATCTTAAAAATCTAAACCGTTTTATAAAAGATGAACACTTTAAATTAGAGGATCAAAAGGTGTGTATCCAATATAATTTACAAAGGATGTTTCATGTCAAAATTAGATTTAAAGGACGCTTACCTTTTGATCCCTATTCGACAACAGGATAGAAAATACCTGAGATTTTATTTTCAAGATATGGTTTTTCAATATAATTGCCTTTGTTTTGGTATCAATTTTGGCCGATGCTTTTACAAAATTGATAAAACCTATAATGTATTTTTGAGAAGCAAAGGTTACGTATCAGTTGTATACTTGGATGATTTTTGCTTTTGGGAATTCTTATAAAGATTGTTTAGAAATGTCAAGGAAACTATCAACATTTTAGAATCCTTGGGTTTTCTAATAAATTATAATAAGAGTTCACTAAAACCACAGCAAATATGTAGATATCTAGGTTCGAATACAACTCTGTGGATATGACAATTGGTATACCAAATAATAAAAAAGAAAACTTGTTTTTGCTTAATTACATCATTTAAAATAAAAGAGTTGCTCGATTAGAATGTTCAAAAATGTTAGGAAAACTGATTTCAGTTTGTCCAGCGGTCGATATGGTTATTTATATACAAAAATGTTTGAACGAGAGAAATATTTGGCCTTAATGAGACACAGAGAAAATTTTAATGCTATTATGGAAATTCCAAGTAGCTTAAGTGATGAATTTCAATGGTGGTTACGAAAACTTAAAAGCAATAGCAAAAGTTTGCTTAAGAAAAATAATTTTGTAAAAGAGATCTTCTCGGATGCCTCCTTAATAGGATGGGGGGCTCACTGCGAAAATAAAAATGCACAAGGTATCTGGTCAGAACAAGAGAAAATCATCACATAAACTACTTGGAACTCTTGGCGGTATTTTTTGGGTTGAAATGTTTTGCAAAGGAATTATCAGATTGCTCGATTTTATGCAGAGTGGACAACAACACAGCAATTGCCTATATAAACCGTATGGGAAGCGTAAAATTTCAAAAACTAAACGCATTAAGTCGAACAATCTGGCAATGGTGTGAAAAGAAAAACATTTATATCTTTGCCTCGTACATAAAATCTGGGGATAACAGGGAGGCAGACACCGCCTCTCGTACATTTCAGATTGACACAGAGTGGTCTCTTAACGATTCAGCTTTTACAAAATTAGTAGCGCATTTAGAGAACCCACGTTAGATTTATTTGCAAGTCGCATAAATACCAAATGTAAATGTTATGTGTCATGGCAGAATGATCCCGATGCCTTTGCAATAAATGCTTTCACCCTTAATTGGAAAAAATTTTTCTTTACGCTTTTCCTCCCTTTAGCATTATTCTCAAGACATTACAAAAAATTATCACTGATAAGGCTGAAGGAATCGTGGTTGTACCTGTCTGGCCCACGCAGCCCTGGTATCCCGTTTTTATGTCCCTTTTGATCTCTGAACCGGTTATATTTCCACCTAACAAAAAATTACTTTCTGTTAATGAACCCCTCACCCACTATCAACCAAACTTTCTCTGATGGGGGACGATTATGCGGAAAGCACTACAGATAAAAGGTACCGGAAGAAGCTTGGAATATATGTATGGCTTCTATTACAAAAAGCACTTTAAAGCAGTACAGTTCGGGATTAAAGCTGTGGTGGGAATTCTGTTCTCAGAAAAATATTAATCCCTTTTCTATCTCTGTAACAAACATCCTGGAATTTTTAACATTTCACTTTAATAAAGGTGTTTCATACAGTTCACTAAACACGTACAGGTCGGCTATAGCACAAATAGCAGATCCAAATCTGGCCCGGATGCTCGCATTAAAAAGTTTTTAAAGGGTGTATATGCTTAGACCAGGGTTACCCAAGTATGAGAATACATGGGACCCACTGGTCGTATTAAATTATGTAAGAACTCTAGACAATGATAATATAAGTTTAGAATTATTAACACAAAAGCTAGTAACACTGTTGGCTCTAGCAACGGGACAGAGGTTGCAAACCTTGTGGCTCATAGAGATTGGCAATATTTATTCTACCGATTCTAGAATTGAAATTGCCATTACAGGGCGGACCAAAACATCTGCAAGGAATAGAAGCCAACCTATAATGCAATTACCTTTTCTAAAATCAGACCACAATGTTTGTGTTTCAAAACTCTTACTACCTATTTAGAAAAAACAAAAACTTTAAGGGGGAAAAGGAAAAAGTCTCTTTATATCCCCTTTTGAAAACCGCATAAAAAGCAACCGCCCAAACGCTAAGCCGGTGGATTAAAAACATTTTGGTTAAGAGTGGTGTGGATGTTAATAGGTTTAGTCCTTATAGTACAAGACATGCATCCACATCTGCGGCAAAAAGGAAAGGATTAAATATAGATACAATTCGACTCTCAGCAGGGGTTGGTCTAAAAACTCCAGGATGTTTGCGGAGGTATATAACAGACCCTTAATATCGGAAAAAACTTTTGCAGAAACCGTTTTAAGCGGTTAAAATTTTAGCTAAAAACTATGTAGCGTATTAGATATTAATGTTTACAATTAATTATTAGTCGTTTATTGTTGTTCGTTCCGAGTTTATAATCGTTGTTCGTTTTTTCTATTTTTAGATCTATTAAATATATTAGGTTTTTTTCTTGTAAGTACATGCAAAAAAAAAAAAAAAACTTATAATGTACCTAACCTTATAGTTAGTATAAAATAAATAAAATGAGACCTTTATAACTTTGTGTATATATTTTAATTAAAGAATAATAATAATACCGTCGCAACAAATCTCTAAATATCTACGACTTATCTTATTTACGAGATGGGGCCGAATATAATCGTTAGATCAAACGAACTTACCTGTGAAGTTCGATCCAGATTATATGGAGGCCCCATCGATAATAAGAACCCCCTACTCGAAACCCGAAAAATTGTTGCGACAAGCTTTGAAAATGACTGATTATACATCGAATGGGCCGTGCGGAGATCGGAGAGAGGCGGGGATGGTGTTTACTTTAAAAATTGTGATGCATACGCCAGGAATGGAGGTACTACGACTTATCTTATTTACTTCGATGGGGCCTCATATAATCTGGATCGAACTTCACAGGTAAGTTCGTTTGATCTAACGATTATAATAAGAATACACATAGGTGGTACTGCGGAAGACCGTAAGATATTATTAAGTTGACTCTTCCAGCATATAACCACTACAGGCAGCCTTGGCGCGATTGCATGCTGAGCGAGTGAGAAAGCTTGTAGACTTATCGCGCCAAGGCTTCTTCTAGTAGGTATATGCTTGAAGGGTTAGCTTGCAGCAGGGCTAAATGAAGAATAATTATAAGATTATTAAGTTATAGTTATTTGTGTGACCTGAAAAGTAGATACTTTTACATCTACATACAAGTGAATATTATGGCTCACCTCTGTTAAGGGAGGCCTTCTGCCTGTATCTGGCTATGTTCTTGTTGGTGTGTAACCTTTCTTTCCACGCCGACCAGTCAGTACGCGGACCGAGAAAGAAAGCTCGCATTTTCTCCATCGCACGCTGTTCACACGGACGAGCGGCAAGGCTGCTCCGAAGTAGGTATATGCTCGAAGTTTCATACAGATGCGAAGTGCGAGACATTAAAAAAATATACATAAAACCGAAATTTGTTTTATTGTATAAGTAAAATAAAATTATTTATATTTAAATTGATATTTTTTAAAATATATATATATATATATATATATATATATATATATATATATATATATATATAAAATATATATATATATATATATATATATATATATATATATATATATATATATATATATATATATATATATATATATATATATATATATATATATATATATATATATATATATATATACATATATATATATATATATATATATATATATATATATATATATATATATATATATATATATATATATATATATATATATATATATATATATATATATATATATATGATATATATATATATATATATATATATATATATATATATATATATATATATATATATATATATTTGACAAAATAAATCAAATAAGGTTCCTTTATTCGGAAATCGAACCCTAGCGGCACGGCGCTTAGCTTTACCAAAACAATTTCCAATTTCCAATTTGATAATGCTTTATTTATAATAATATAAATTACAATTTCAACCGTAAAACTACATATAATACATTAAAATGTATTCTTTGCACTCCTCCTTGTACCTGGTACCAGGTTTTGATGGAGCGAAAGCCGGCCAGTTAGAAACTGGGCGTGGGCGAGATGGAGCCCGGTGGTAGCTTTGGTTGATTTGTATTATTGTCGGTTCAACTTCCACCGGTAGTGACCTTTCGGGAGCTGTTATATTGTTTTATTACTGGTACAGTTTAAAAGTTTTAGATGTCATGAGCTTTATTGTTTAGTTTGTAGGATTGTTTTTGCAGGTTTAACAAACCAACGGCGTTAATACTTTATCCACCGAGCCGATGGTCAAAGATAATCTTGATATATAAACTGCGTTTTAATATTTGGACTTATTTCTCAGTTTGGCTGACTAGTGTGCTTTATTATTTTGAGGGGTAAACATCCTAAATGTATACTAATAATACAAACTCTTCCATTCCAATGCGTTCCTCAATTAGGATAATAGGTTTTTTTAGGTCGAGACTTTCCCTTTAAGTAGGTATGTCGTTGCTAGTTATACGAACATGCACGAATTTTTATAACACATTTGTAAGGGCGTCAGGCGTCTGAAAAAGTTCTCCATTATCATTGTAGCGACGCGTTAATTGGCGTAGCGGTGCTATGCCAATTAACAGAAATGAAACTTGATTGTGGCTCTGTGCACCTAAGAATATAGAAAATAAAGAAAATATGTTTTTCGTTAAATTTTTTTAAATCAAAATAAAAATCCTTACAGACGCTTTCGGTAAAACCATCATCAGTGCTATTCGTCGACAAGCCGAAGTCGTAGCAATTTGAGCATACATAATATGTAACAGGACATTAACAAACTATCACATTATTTAAAAATAAAACTAAAATTAAAACTGTAATGTTACATTTCACCTTTTAAAGGGTGAATTTTAGAAAATTAACCACACTAGTATACCATTTTGTGGAAAGACTTTCTACAAAATGGTATACTAGTTTGGTAATTTTTAAAAAATTAACCACACTTTAAAAGGTAAAAAAGTTTTACTTTTAATTTTTTTTTCAATAATGTTAGCTATGCATGCTCAAATTGCTACGTCTCCGGCTTGACGACGAATAGCACTGATGGTGGTTTTATCGAAAGCGCTCTGCTACGATTTTGTTTTAATAGAAAAATTTTGCACGAAATACAAAGTTTCTTCATTTCCAAACAGAAATGTATACATCTTTTTGTAAAAATATTATTTTAATAATTTTTTTCTCTTTGCTGGCTCGCTGCAAATAATTTAAATTAAGCCGTACTAACCCAGGCGATTTTTATTGAGTTTTTGGTGCTGAAATAAGCGAATATCATCCACCTACTCTGATCAAGTACGTTTTCTTCAGTTAGCAACGTCAAAATGGTAAGTCTAGGAACATTTTTTAAAAAATTTTAAAAAGTTTTAAAAAAGCACTTTAGTGTTTATTGAATGGTTTGTGCTCCAGCCAAGCTGCTTTGTTAACAAATGCTAAATTTTGCATGTTTTTCTTGTTTTCACAAAAGACGAGACACTCTTGTCACGACGGCATCAATCATTTGTTAGTTTATATGTAGGTTTTTTGTTCTATTTTTTTCCGTAGAATATGTTTTAGGAAGATAGCGCGCTAATTTTGTGTTATCAGCTACTTGACACATTCTGTGTTTTAGATATAATGTGCCTTCAGTAACTGCTTTTGTATGTTTCTTTTAAAAAAATTGCATTGCAATAATTCAGCCACTTTAAGTAATACTTTGTATATTTAAATTTCCTACACATTTTAAAACAATAACACAAATACTTTTGGTTAACCGATTTCTGATGTGTCATGAATAAAACCGATTAGTTTTTATATAACAAAAACAGTTAAAGGTTATTTACTTAAATAAATCAGCATCTTCATGGAACATGACATTCACAGTTTAGGTTAGTTAACGGCCTTTAATTGACGGCTCATCATTTCCTGGTGGAAGTGGCTGCATGCGCTCCCTCAATTTCCGGTCAGCCCTTCCCCAATTACTCGTAATCGCAGGAAATTATCAAACGCGCACTAGCAGAACGCTTGTCCTTCGCCTTATCTACCTGCTTCTGTGACATAATAATATGCAATTCAGATAGCGAACGAAATTATATACGCGTATGATATCTTTTAAGTTATTATATGGAAATAAAGATAATAATTTTTTATTGCAAATACTTACAAATTGGCAACTCAGTCTATAATACTTTCAGATCGTATACGATTTAAAATTAGTATTCTTAAATTTCTAACATTACTCGGCTTTCACGTCGCATCTTATAATATATCCATACTCTCTTATGAATGGAAGGCGTTATCCTGCTGTTTAATAACGTACCTATATTGTTTTAAAATATAAAGTGTCTTATTACCTTCATAGTATATATTTTTTTGTAAAAGTAAAATCTTTTTGGTTTTTATACCTATACATTTGTGTTGAGTAGCAGACTTCGAGGTCAATCCTTAATTTATAATAACTTTTATTTTTTACCTGTACAGGGTCTTTTATTATATTTACGTGACTTCTAGAGCCTTTATTTTTGAAGACAGAAAAAAATGTTTTATATAAACATTGTAGGTTTTTTCCATATTATCTTTTGAAATTATCAGTAAAAAGATCGCAATAAAAAATGGAAAAATATAGGAACTTCAACTTTTAAATGGAACACCCTATGCGCTACAATAAAAGATGTTTTTTTTCTGATTTCAAATATATATAATTGATGATATTTGGATAAACCATTTTTGAGATATTTAAGCTTAAAATATAAATACACTGAAAAAAAAATCATATTAGTATGAATGTAATGAAAACAAAGTTTTGGATATCCTCGATTTTTCAGGATAATTATTATACTTTTTCTATTGGACTAGCACTAACTACTTTTAATAATTTTGGAAAATCCTGAAATAACAATCCCGGATGCGGCATCTGAACTAATAAAACATATTATAAAATTTATGTAACTTTAAAATTTTACAAATTTTATCCATATAAATTAATGTCCGTTCAGAATCTTCCTGAACAAAACATGCAGGACGGACCTAAGTATGCATTGGAAATAGCTAGGTTTATGCAGCAGAAACCAAAGTTTTTAAATAAAATTCTATTCACCGACAAGTCTTCCTTCACTTTAGCAGGAATGGTTAATCACAAAAATAAGCGTTATTGGTCCACAGAAAACTGTCACCAAATTTAGCAACATAACAATTTTATTGTTTCCATGGCTTTCTTGATACGAATATAAAACTTTTTTCTAATTTATTAATAATTTAACCTAAAATATCTCAAAAATGGTTCATCCAAATATCATCAATGATATCAATCTATATCTATATTTGAAATCAGAAAAAAAGATCTTTTGTTGTAGCGCATAATATACAGGGAGTTTTATTTAAAAAAGTTGAAGTTGCCTATATTTTTCCATTTTTTTATTGCGATATTTTTTTTACTAATAATTTCAAAAGATAATATGAAAAAAATGCTACAATTTTTATATAAAAAATTTTTTTCTGTCTTCAGAAATAAAGGCCTCAGAAGCCACGTAAATATAATCAAAGACCCTGTACATACACTAGTATTAAGCTCTTTTAAAAATCTATTTTTGAAATTTAAATATCTATAATAAGAGCCAAAAATGTTACCAAGAAAATAAACTCATTTACGACAATCACTAAGTTAAAATCAACAACAAGGGTACATTACTCTATAATTTACTTTAAAAACAACAAAAATGTAACCCCGTTTATAGACTACTTACTTACTTACAAATAGCTTTATTAATTACGAATAGCAGCACTTCTATTTACAATACATAAATAAAAGTATATACATATATCAGAGCACATTCTCGAGTGCCTTCACAGGCTTTGGGAATGATCGATAACCGGGTGAGGGTTGAAGTTGGTGGAGACCCTGGGTAGTGGGGAAGTGTTGGTTTGGGAATGGATAGCATTTTCCGATCAGTGATCTCTCAAATGCTATAAGAAACTAGATCTACGAAAAGTTTAGAAGTTATTATGTAAATTGAGTTGTCTTAGCATATTGTAATTAAAATATATTGCTGGGAAAAGTTTCCAAAAATCAGCTAGTTTTCATCAGGTACTACGTAGCTTTGATCAGATACAATGTAGCAGTTAAACCAAGCTCGGTCTGTATTATAGTCGGTACTTCACATTTATACACATTTGATCAGTATTTGAGTCATCATTTGAACTCTCATTCATACTATTCTTTTTTTTTTCATTTATTTACATTCATTCCTGTTATGTCTGGTTACACTGCTGGTTGGCAGGGCATAATAATTTCTGGTCTGTTTATATATTTTGGTATAATCCTGCGTTTTGTGTTAAGTTTAAA
>JAHBCN010002051.1:0-60000 GCA_019359885.1 Listronotus oregonensis
ATACCACTAAGGCCCGGTTGTACAATGGACGTTCAATCGAAGTTCAAGCTGATCATCGGTTCAACGGAAAAAACTCGTTGTACAAAGCCGGTTCAGACGGTGAACTGTGGTTGATCTTGAACGTTCGAATTTGGGCGTTCAAGACGAGTTCAACTCCTTTTAGTAATTTTTAACCTCACTCTTTTGACAAAGCACCTTGGGTTTTAAATATTTTGTTTTTATATTTTTAAAGTTGATACTTATTCGGTTTTTATAATTAAAAATGGATCTTGTATGGAAAGATATGACATACGACAAGGATTTTGTAGAATAACTTAATAATGTTGCACACTTTCGAGCCGCATAAGTATACAGAAATAGACCAGAGCATTTGAACATTTGGAATAACAAATAATTTAAGGCCAGATTTAGGTTGAAGAAACAAGCTGTGAGATTTATCATAAATACATTTTTTTAACAAATTTTATCTGTTACAGACAAGTAAGATTTTATATTGTTTAATTACATTTGATTTTAAGTTTAAATGTTCTATTTATTATTTTAGGAACCATGAACTAACACCTACTGAAATGGTATGCATTGCTTTACGATTTCTAGCGACTGGGAGTTTTTTTCAAGTTGTTGGAAATTTTGGATGTATTGACAAGTCGACGGCAAGTCGAAAAATATCTATGGTTTAAGAATCAGTTGCCCAATTGGGGCTTAAATTGATAAAAAATGCCAAGAACTAAATCCGAAATAAACATTGTGAGGCGAGGATTTTTTAGCATTGAAGCCATGGATGGTACTCATAATAAAATTCAATCTCCTGGAGGGGCAGATGCAGAAAATTACAGGAACTAAAAAAAGGCTTTTTCATACATTGTGTATTTATCATCTGTGCTTTATTTTGTCAGTAGTGTGTGATAAAAATGTAAAATTAAACAAAAAAAAAACAAATACCATAATACAAATACATATTTATAATTATTTTCAAGTTTTTTTTTCATAAAATCTTTAATTAGGTTAAATTGTGGCAATTTTGTTCTTCTTTTTTCTGTGGGCTTTGCAACTGATAGATTTGATAAACCTGCAGTGGTACAACACTCAAAATTCTGAACTGGGTTTAACAGTGAACTGCAGTTCAAGAAAACTTGTGTTGAACCATTGTTTGTACAACCGGGCCTAAGTACTGTGTTCTTTTCTTCCATATCTATTTCAAAATGTAAAAATTTCAGTTGTATTTTATTTAATTGTTGCAATTGTAAATGTATTATAGTGTTGTAGTTGTGAAACAAATAAAGTTTAGTTTTTTAGCAATAAACCTGTATTCACATTATTTTACATAAAATAATTCATTTTATTGCCAAAGTGGAAAATTTTGCTATTATTCTGCAAAATCAAGATGCTTTATGGTCCGCAAGTAAATAAATAACTAGTTTTTAAAAGAAACATAATTAGTTTTTAAAATTAAATAAATTAAGGATTAATGGACAAGTTTATATATCTATGAAGTAATACAAAAACACCGTCATATATTCCTAAAAAAAAGTTAATTTTTCTATGGATTCTAGTATCTGATTTGGAGTTGGATATTTTGTAATCTTACAAAGATCTTCAAGATAGCTTTAAAAGCCCATTTCTGATCCTGCACTTACAGAAAAGCTTCCTTCCTGTCTTTTTTCTATAGGTATTTTCACGGCTTCGCTTAGATGAGTTGGCCAGTATAATTCCCTTTTCTGGCAGCTTCCAGCAGAGCAACACGTAGTGCAACTTTTATGCATCTTTTAACAGTTCAGTAGAGAGGCCCCGAACTTCCCGCCTTCGTTCCTTCATCCCTAGAGTGTCAAGACCATAGAACCTGCTACCTGCAGAATTTGATCTCTTGTGAATAAACTCCCTCTTACCACACTTCAGCCACCCACGGGCGTTCATACTAGCCTCAGCCTTCGCGGACTGTTCCAAGATAAAAATAATTAAAGTCCCCAAACTTCTTTACTTTCTCATAAAATTTTATAAACCTCGTAATATAGGTGGTATTATTAAAGAAAAAAGGTGTTAATAATTCAATATCGTGTGTTTAAAAATAGAGTAAGTACTCATAATTATAACAAATTAGCAATCATCAGTATTTTCTACATTTTAATTTTTTTCTCATTTTTTAAAATATTTAATGTAGTAGATATCATTGAAAAGGTACGCCATCGTCGTGTTGTCGCTTTAATTTTTAATTTCAATACTTAATTGAATTACATTTATATTTTTGAAATATAAATTTTGTTCGTCGGTATAAAGCAGTTTTTCGTTTCCACCTCAATTCTACGCCACTGTTCGGCATAAAATCCAACACGGCCGAAATGGACCCTTCTTGACGTCACACAAGAGTTTTTCAATATGGCGGATGTCATAACCCCCTTTAGATTAATAAATAAACTCTGACTCAAACAATAAAATCCACCAAAACCCGGGAAAATGATTACTACAGATACTATTTTATCGTAAAGCGTGGCTGCCAAGTATCTTTCTGTTTCATCTACTTGATAGTATATTATGATTAAATTTTATTTTAACTTGTTCTTAAAATTATTATTGAATTTGAAACTGTGAAAAATATTTGTTATATTTATTACTATAAACTAATTCTCAGAAAAGTAATGATGTCAAAATACTATTTTGTTTTTGGACAGCTACTAATAAAGGCGCGACAACGTGACAACAGTGCATTTTTCGTAGAGGCGTACTACGGCCAACCACTACTAGTCGTTGTACGTACAGATGAAACATTCGATATGGCGTTTTAGTATGAATATTTCTTGTTATTTTCGGGTTATTTTTATGAAAATTGTGTAAATTTTAGTTTTGTATAAGTACTTTTAATAAATTAAAATGGCAAGGCAATGCCAAGTGTGAAAAGTGACGGATATGATTCCTGGATTATCATTTCACAAGTAAGTACAAACTATGCTTGTACCATTCTATCGCCAATAATAAACACAGACATGTTGGCCGCAGCTCTCGATTGCGTTTATGAATGAAATGCTTTTTCTATCTATGTTGTCAACTCATTGGTAAAAACAGATCACGTCTTACTTGATTTTTTTAGAGCGTACAGAATGTCTTTCAAATTCAAACGATTTTAGCACATCTTTAAAAATCGGTTGTTAGTAATGGTAAAAAGCAAGTTTGTGTACTTTCCAGTTTACGTAGAATCAGGTGGCGTGCTCATTTCCTTTATGGATTGAGGGGGGAACAATGTTGCTTTTTTTTTGAAACTGGAATTTTTTACAAATAACCATTTAAAAAAAATAAATATACAATTTGTTGTATCTTTTAATACAAATTATTATTGGAAAACTAATAGTCAAATAATAAACATTATAATAAATAACACTAAAATCTTGGACTTCCATTGTCTTTATTTGTTAATTGATACAAAACGTTTCGGTTAGTGATATATCTCCAACCGTTTTCAAGTGATAACTAAAACTATTCCTAAAAGCTACGACCTTATATACTATCCGTTATTCACAGAAGCTTGTCACGGTTCAGCAACGGCAGCCTATTCTATACAAGGTTTGCTAAATACATCTTGATTGTTTTCAATTATTATATCTTCTTTAAATTTTCTTTTCTTCCAGTGGGCTTTATGAATAATTTTTGCTTCCGACCATTGTATACGGTGTTGTTTTGACCATGCGTGTTTGGCAATCCCTGATTTCGACGTTCACCTCGTTCCGTATGTTTTTTTGTGTTCTTTAACTCTACTTTCTAGTGGTCTTTTTGTTTCCCCGATGTATACTTTACCACATTTACAAGAAATTTGGTAGAAACAGTCATTTTTTGAAACATTATTGTCCGGTCTCGTCTTAATAAGAATACTTCTCAGAGTGGTTTGGGATTTAAATGCTGTTTTACCTATTTGCTATTCTGCGGATCTTTTCTGAAGTTCCTTTAATATACGGAATAGTCATAAATATTTGGTCCTGTGAAGTCTTGTTTAAATTAGAGTTCTTTGTCTTATCTTGATATTTATCGATTGTTTCCTTAACTAATCTCTCACTGTAGCCGTTTTGCTTGAGATCACTTGTTATGTTACTTATTTCGGCTTGCAGAGATTCCTTACTGTTGGATAAGGTCACTGCGCGGTTATATAGAGTACGTATAACTCCTCGCTTTGTTTCGTTGGAGTGATTGGAATTCTGGTGTAAATATTGCCCAGTGTGGGTAGGTTTTCTGTATACCGAGGTTTGTATATGTCCATTATTTCGTTTGACTAAAACGTACAGAAAAGGTAGTGCCAAATTTTGTTCCTTCACCATCGTGAATTTGATACAGGGTTGAAGACAATTTAGATGTTTTAAGAAACCTTTAAGTTCTTTGTCATTACCTGTCCATACAATAAAAGTATCGTCATTATATCGTAGCCAAACTTTTGGATTAATTGCATGTTCCTCAAACCATTCCATATAAATGTTTGTACCACTATAGAGAGCGATGAACCCATGGGAAGTCCATCGTCCTGCGCATAGAACTTATCTTTCACTTGAAAGTAAGAACTACGGAGGCACAGCTCCAACATTTCCATCACTCCATCCAGCGGCAGGGTGGTGCGTTCTACTAAGGTATCATCTTTGTTGAGTTTGGCCCGAATGGTGCTTAACGATTCTTTAATCGGTACATTTGTATATAGACTTTCTACATCAAAGCTTACGAAAGTATCGTTTGGTCCTATTTCTACATTATTGAGAATGTCAACAAAATGACGGGTGTTTTTTACAAAGAATGGTGACTTACCGGCTAAGGGTTTAATCAGTTCTAAAAGGTATTTTGCCAGTGCAGTCGTGGGTGCATTCCTGGAGCTGGTGATTTAGATCCTAAACTACTCTGAGAAGTATTCTTATTAAGACGAGACCGGACAACAATGTTTCAAAAAATGACTGTATCTACCAAATTCCTTGTGAATGTGGTGAAGTACACATCGGGTAAACAAAAAGACCACTAGAAATTAGAGTTAAAGAACACAAAAAAACATACGGAACGACGTATAACGTCGAAATCAGGGATTGCCGAACACGCATGGTCAAAACAACACCGTATACAATGGTCGGAAGCAAAAAATTATTCATAAAGAAACCCACTGAAAGGAAAGAAAATTTAAAAAAGCTGTAATTATTGCAAACAATCAAAATGTATTTAGCAAACCTAGTGTAGACATTCCGAATATCTGGCTGCCGTTGCTGAACCGTGACAAGTCGGTCAAGCTTCGGTGAACAACGGATAGTTATAAGGTCGTAGCTTTAAAGAATAGTTTTAGTTTTCACTTGAAAACGGTTGGAGATATATCACTAACCGAAACGTTGTCTATCAATTAACAAGTAAAGACAATGGAAGTACAAGATTTTAGTGTTATTGAAACCATAACATTGTCTAACATTTTTAAAGAAACATTATAATAAATATTAAATAAACTGCTGCTTTTAGAATAAATATACGGGGTCAGGTAAAAAGTTATCGCACCCAACCGTATTTTTTATATTGAACACCCTACCCTGTATATTTTAATCTAAAAAGATGGCAAATTACTATTTTTTAAAAGTATAACACACTATGAATGATATTGGTTTTCTATGCAGTATATTTAAACTTTGTTACTTAAAACCACAGTAGGCTATGAAACAAAAGCTAATATTCTAGAAACAAAACTATGTTGGGATTGTAGCTTAAAAGACATAACATTATATATTTAAACATACAAAAGTTAATTAAAAAACCACAAAAACTTTTAAACGAAATTAATGATTAAAGGAAAAAATAATGGGAATTATCGCAAATGTTCGAAAGCCCTCCGTTGTTTTTAAATGCACTCTGGCATTTTTTTTTAAACGGAGTTTAATACATTCATAATGTGTAATGGTTTTATTCTTACAGAGGCTTAATAAATTCTTTAATTAAGTTGTTGTCCGCTTAAGATGACTTTTTTTGTAAATTTTATTTTGCAACACTCCCTAAAGAAAAAAGCCTAGGGGTGTTAGATCCGGAAATCTTGGTGGCCACCTTTAGGCTTCATGTGTTTCTATTCAACGGTTTCTAAAGTGAGTATTTTAATACTTTTCTATATAAAGAGCATATGGTAGGAGCATTATCTTGTTAAAAAGTAATCTCTATTCCTTCATTGAAAGAAAAACCATCGAGAATATTGAAAAGGTTTGGTTGGGGTATATCCAGATATCTACTTGCATATACGGCGGTACACCGGTTTATTTTAAAATAAAAAACAACTTACATTTACCCCAAATCGACCTTGTTGACGAATAATTGTTTGTCAGTTGAACAGGAGTTTCAATGTCTTTCATTATGTCGGTAAAGAATTTCGCAACTTGTTATTTGACAATTATCGGACCAAATAATTTTTTATGAAAAAAATTATTCTTGTTAGATTTATTTTAAAACCAGTAAAAAAAAATCAATTTCTTACATCATCACCAGGGTCCAAATATTGAGTAATAATAACAACATAGGAAAAATATTGATTGGACGTCAAAATTCTTTGCGCCCTATATTTTGAAATTTCAGTTATAGTTTCCATTTTTCTGGCGAGCGCAGATTTTTTGACTATAATTTAAGAATAAAATTAGGGTGTGTGCTTAAGTTGACAAAACAAGTGAAAAGTTCACCAACATGAGATTCACTATTAACTTGTTACAATCTTACATTCGCAAATCTAAAAGTAAAGACAATAAAAGAATTGATCCATAAAAACAAATACACTACATTTGGTTTTATGCAAGGTAAGAAGGACCATCTCTTATAGCTGTTTGGTTTAAAAAGTGGCCCGGAATAGCATTAATCAAAGAGGTGCTGGTGTAGCGATAGGTATGGTGCGAACTTGACCGCAGTAACATATATTAGGTGAAGTTTAAAAACGGTCCTCTGGACCACAACGCCATCTCAATTTACTGCAATTTGAGGGCCATTTTTGTAACACAGAGATGGTCCTCCTTATTTTTAAGCTTCATGGTATATTACGCTGTTTTTTCAGATCTTGACAAACGCAATTTTTTGCATAAAACATGGTTAAATCTTACCCTTAATTTTAAAGTTATTGTATAAACCTACATTTTGTTTCTTAATAAATGCTGCTAACTTATAAAACTTGCCGATATATACATTTTTCTTGATCTTTAAAACACTTTTCAGCATGGAGTAATTCGACCATAAAATATTTGGACTAAATTCCTTGCTTAATTTAAGAAAATAGGCTAAAAGTACCTTCTCTTTCAAAGTTCTAACGTTTTTTTCTTCACACCATGTTTCAGATGAATTATACTGTTTCTTGTACTTTTCTTTTGATTTTGCCGGCAGGAGCTCTAAGTTGGCCAAACTTGCGGCTTTTAAAACATCGTCTGGCAATTCTTCCTCCATTCTAAGAAACTTATTTTAAACTTTTTACCAAATTTTCTGATCCTTCCGTGACATTAGAAAATGTTTGTACTTGGTTGCTGCAGCAACAAGAAAAAATATTTGATACAATAATTGTTTAGCATGGTGTCTATGAAATACATGGTGTATGGAAAAATATTAAAATGATAATAAAGAAAATTGATATGGGATATTTACTAAGCGCCAAATGTATTTAAAATTTAATAAAGCACAATAAAAGAATATGTAAAAACCTTTTTTTTAATATGATTTCATCCAGAAGTTATTAATACGTTAAAAAATCGACCATCAATAAGGCAAATATGCAGAACGAAAATGCGTGCGCAAAGAGTTCCGTGCGCAAAGTAAAACTTTTGGTACTCATTTGCATGCCCAGAGTAAGTACTTTGCGCACGCAAGTAGAAAAAGATTTTTTAGTAAAAGTTTGGTAAAAGAAAAAAGTTATAGGTGTAATTTAATAGAATTCTACAAATAAAGAGTAGTTTGACTAACTGCAGGATTTAATGGCACCAAAGCTTGTTTAACATTATGAAAATCGTAATAAAATGTGAAAAGTGTTATCGCGTGACGTATTATGGAATCATGTAGTAAAAGACAAATAATGACTGAGGCTCAGTTTATCCTTGTCATTTACACATGTCGTTGACAAGTAAAGTTTAATGCTAAAAGAAAAGCATATATAACTTTAAAAACATTTAGTGCAAAAACACTTTAAAAAGAGTTTACCCCTAAAAAGTTTTTATTGATCAGTACAGCGGCGTGTGGTACATGGAACCAGAAAAGCATTGTTTTCCCTAAAATCATCAACCAAACAAAGATTTTAGAGTCATAAGTTTTTAAAATTATATTTAAATAATTTCTTAATAAACATGGTAAATATAAAAAAACAAGTCTCTATAAGACAATTGGATGTATTGCTGTTAAGACTGTATAGTTGTGTAATTGTGTAGTTTTTTTCTTGTTTTTAAAGTTTTATTAAAAAATCGAACATAATAATAAATAAAGGTAGGCCAAAGCTTTAAATAAAAAAATTTACTACCTAAAAAAGACTTGCATGCGATAATTCAATTTGGAAAAATCCTATTATTGTTTGAGTGGCTAACATGTTTTAAATAAACTGTTTTATTGACCTTTCCCTCGATAAAAACGGTGTTTTCAATCGAAGTGGTTTTGGTATAGTCTGTCTCAAAGTATAACGTGTTAGCTCTTGCCTTCATTTATGGATTATACCTGCCGACAGCAATAAAACTGCGGATCGGTAGGTATTAAAGGACAGAATATTAGGGACGGACTTTAATAATATAAAGATTTATAATTTATTGTTTCTTTAGGTAAGTATAATCTTAAAATTACATTAAGAAATTAAATATATGCAAAGTTTTAATAAATTTATAACTGCATTATCTATAATTACATTTAATCTAAATATCTAAATCTAATTCTGTTTCACACTCAGAGATTAATTACAATAGGATTTATGTTGTTTTAGATAGAAATGTAAGAGTCCTCAATTTCTATAATGTGCTGTAGTAAATTTTTGCAGCTCTCAACTGGTATGTTAGTAATTACATTTTTTATCAAATTTATAACACTGGGACTTAAAGTAGGTGTAACATTTTCTGCTCTGATCTTTGATTTTACTTGGTACCACAAATGCTCTATGGGGTTAAACATACAGTGATACGGAGGAAGCCGTAAGACAGTATGCCCAGCCTGTTCAGCCAAATTATCACATACATATTGTTTTTTAATTGCATATGAATTTAGGATTGGCAAAAGATGCGTTTTTTTGTAACTGAATTCAAAATAAATATCATTTTCTAACAAATGTTCCTGGACTTCAGTTCTTAAACTTGATAAAGCTGGTGCTTTGTGTAGCAGACGGCTGTGGTAGCTCGCGTAATCCATGATAATAACACTGTTGTTTGGAATATTTTTTAAAAGATAATTTTGAAACCAGTTTTCAAAAAGTTCTGCACTTGTATCTTCATGATAATCCAAGCTAGAATCCTTAATATTCTTTGCAGACAACAGCAAGCAGTTTGGGACAAATCCCTCTTCTGAACCAGCGTGTATTATGGTAATGCGTTTTCCTTTATTTGAAGGTAAATTATGGATCTGTTTTCTAACCTATATCTTTTAATTTCTTGAAGGTAATTAAATCTCCAAGTGCGTAATCTGTGCGATTCCATTAGTACTTGTCTTTTGTCTATTTTGCGGTATTTAAATCCCATTTTACAAACAACTTTTTGAAGGGTGGCACGGCTAATATTTATATTGGTTTCGTCTTCATCTAGCTTGTTTTTCAGTTTATCCAAGGTAGGAATAACTCCGCTTTCATAAAGACAATATATTTTTCTTCTTATTAGGTCCTGATCATTATTGTCTATACGGTGAGATTGAAAATCACTACGTTTTTTTCTTTTGTTTAATTCTTCACTAATAATAATATCCCTTAACGATGATATTGGAGTTTTTGTAAGTAGACAGGTTTCTTTTAAAGCTTCTTGTTTAATTAGACCTTTACTGATTAAAGTTTCATACACATTTTTCACAACCTGTTTTGCATCTAATGACAAATGATTTCGACGCGACATAGTTATATTCTCGTAAAACAACTTTTTCGAAACGCACAGTAAAAACGGTTATTTAACACTGCCACTAAAATATTAGCCAAAATATTTATATGCCTAATGGTTAATACTCAAGAAATACCTGGCCCACCCGTTCCCTTATGAACAAATGGGTTTACCCAATAACAATAGGTTACAAAATCGTTAAAGGTTTATTGGGGTATGGTCCTTCAAAAGCCATAACGATATACTTTGGGACAGACTATAGTTTAAATAATTTACATAAGATGGTTAAACAATATGTTATGTTTAAAGCTCTCCTGCAAGGAGTTTTCGAAAAATTATTAAATAATAAAATTACATAATTAATAAGTAAGTTATTATAAATTGCTTTCCTTATTTAATATTTTACCGCACGTCACTGGACTAGTACCCTGTCTTTTCTTGATATTGTAGACCTAAATATTTTTTATTAGTTTTTATTCTGAAAAATATACGTAACTATACATTACATCTAACTTTTACTGCTCGAATCCCCGCTTTTAAAAACTCTTTTTTTATCATTAATTTTCAACTTTTAAATCCGCGCAGGTTGCGTTTTATTAGAATTTCCAAAGACAAACATAAAAGCTCTTCAACATGAATCCCCTTTTCGTATTTTAGTAAAACCTTTATTCGCAATAAACTTTAGTAATTAAAACCTAATTAAAAAGACTGCTAATTTCTGTTAATTTTCAAGAATCTACTTAATTTTGCGATCTGCTTTTTATTAGTTGTTGAGTTTAGGAGGTAAAGACTAAAAAATATTAAGAACTTATCTTACTTTTATTTTTTTTAAATATTTTTTTACCTAAATACAATTTCCTTTCGCTGCATACTATTTCGCACTCACACTAAATTTACTATGTTGTAAATGATTAACACGACTGTGTAAGCATCACAGTTTGGTTTTCGTTTGTAACCATAAAAAAGGTGCTCGCCCACTAGAGCGACGTGACGCGACGCGATGCGACGTGACCGAGCGACCGTAGACTGCGACGCGAGCGACGGTGCTAACCGCGATGCGCGTGACCGATTGACGGATGGACGCGACGCGACACGAAATCTTCCAGAATGTGGCAGTCGGTTGCCAGTTGTCATGGAAAGATCATCGAATAAAAATAGTTTTGTGTTTGGAGTAATTGCTGCTATGGAGGAGGAAAAAAAGAAAAAGAAAAGGAATGTTTGGGTTCATGAAATTAATGGAAAGAGAAATGCATGTGGAGAATTCTATTTACCTATTTCCAGATTTAAGAAAAGATGCAAGAAAACTTTTTAAATACTTTCGCATGTCGAAAGAAAGGTTTTTTGAACTTATTAGTTTAGTACAGACGTCTACAGAACACCAAAAAAAAGTAGCTTTCACATACCTTGAAATTAGAATCCACTAAACAACTTCCTTATTTGAAATAACTTTAAAAAATTATAATATTAAAAAAATACAAATGTCACGAAAATAACAACAAATAAACAAATGCATTGATAATCGAACAGAGCAACATGTGCGATTCTTCACGATGATACCCGAAGGAGGCGTATGAGATTCGCTTGCTTGCTCTCCCGACTTGTCTCGAGCTGTCGCGTCGCGTAGCGCCGCGTCGCATCACCTAGATGGCGGGCTTCAGTTTGATTACATGTAAAGTGTCCCTGATGCATTTAATCGCGTCGCATCGCGCCGCATCTTGCAAGTGGGCGAGCACCTTAAGATTTCCAGGCAGGCTTTTTTAAAGGGTACAGTTTTGGTTTATTATTCAAATAGATACAATGTTTAATTTAACAATTTATTACCCCATATTTTAAAAGAAAGTAACTTTTTGTATTAACCTTTAACAATTTTTTTTAGTCTATCCAAACTGCATTATCGTTGGAAACCTTAGGAAATTAAAAAAAAACATTTAAGGGCATTTGCCATTTAATTTTAAGATAATGTTTGAATGTATTTTGATTTGCATACCTGCGGTACACGGTATCGTCCATTAACAATGGGTTTTGTTTAAATGTGGGGTACCTCTTACCGATTATTTAAACAAAACCCATTGTTAACGGATCGTTTTTCCTGACTACCATTTCAAGGGTGTATGGTGTGGAAATGGTATCAAAGGACTACAGCGTGAAGCAATGATGGAGTTGGCTACATAGCTAGCGCGGCATTTCAAAAAGCCGTCCGGTTTTTGGGAACGTTGATTTTAAAATTAGGATAATGCACAAATTAAAGCAATAATGTGAAATTATCAGAAATTTTATTAGAAATGTTGTTTAAATTAAAAATGTTTCAATGAAGTATTTTGTGTTTTTGTTACTAAACAATAAGAATAGCATTTGGTATATTTGTTATTGTAATAATATAGAAATAAGTAACGAGTATTTTATGTTTTTTGTAATTTCAAAAAATTCCAAAAAAATGGTCAAATAAAAGTTTTGAAATATTTTCACACGTTATAATAAAAAATTTCTACCACGACGAATTTTTACGTCGTACGACCAACCCAGCGCCTTGATTAATTTTACATCTGAATTATTAAGACGTGCGTATGTGTATCAAATCTAAGAGTATTTATTTTGGAAATATAACAGGAATATTTGTATTTATTTATTTTAAATAATATACGGGATGCTCCATTTATAAATTTACATTCTCAAAATAAGATAACAGCTATTACTATTTTAGAAATAATAAATTAACTAAGTATATGTCCCAGCAGGGTAACATCACCACCTGGAATGTAAAATACTGTTACGGTATCTAACAAATGAGCCTCCAAAGAGATCAATCTCAGGGTGAGCATTCAGTAGCACAAGGCCACGGTTGAGAGGAGAATGACTCCCATAATTAGTTCTATGGACAGGGATAGAGAAAACTTTATTCTTTCTAAGAGTTCGGTGTGGTACCTTAAGAGAGATTTGACTAAGAAGTTGGGGACAGTCGATAGAACCGTTAATTAATTTATAAATGAAGTACAAGTCGGAAAATCTTCTTCTGTCCTCAAGTGATGGAAGACTAATGTCTTATGAAGTTTATAGGCACAGTGTTTTATAAACTTCCGTTGAACTCTCTCAAGTTGGTCCTTATAGGTGTTGTAAAATGGTGACCAAACAACCGAAGCATATTCCAAATGGGATCTCACAAAAGAGACATACAGCAAACGAAGTGAGCTCATAGACAGATCACCACCAACTTTGAAAATAAAGTCCAACATTCGATAAGCTTTACCTGTTATGTACCTCAAATGTTCCCTAAAAGAGATATCAGAGTCGAAATAAATCCTCAAGTCCCGAACTAAATTCACAGCACTTAGCTCTTGATCCCTAATTTTATAAGCCGTCGTCTCATACTTTTTGTTGTGTTTAAAAAAGCTTATAGAAGAGCACTTAGGAGCGTTTAGGGATAAACCATTAAACAACAACATAGGGGCACAGTGGCCACCCTGAGGCACTCCAGAGGTTACGACAATGCTACCCGATTCAAAATTTCCTATCCTAAGCCTCTGAGTTCTTCCAATTAACATACTCTGGAACCATTCCACTGTTTTATCACTAAATCCGATCACCCGAAGCTTGGCTACAAGCAAGTTATGATTCACCCTGTCAAATGCCTTAGAGAAGTCCGTATAGACCGCATCGACCTGGTGTCCTCTCTCATACGATACCAAGTTAGAAATGGTAGACCTGCCGCCAACAAAACCATGCTGACGAGTGTCGATAAATTGTTTACATTTTTAGCTTAGTTAATCATATACAAGGCTGTCAAGTAGTTTGGGAATTGCAGATTGCTTGGAAATGCTCCTATAATTATTAACATATTCCCTTTCCCCTGATTTAAAGATAGGAATTATAAAGCTCTCCTTCCAGATCCCCGGAAGCTCACGTTCTGATAGTGACTTATTAAATAATAGCCATAGTGGTCTTGAAATGCTAAACCTAAGGTTACTTAACAAATACTCAGGTATGTTATCAGGTCCTGATGACATTTTTAAAGGTAAATGCGCAATTTTATCAAAAAAATTAGACAATATAGATTTATTTATTGCACCATAATGTACATTGGCTTTTACCTGACTTATACAGCATTTTAACAAGAATTAAACTACTAACTATAGCTATAAAAATAAGTAATGAAATATTGCCATCTTCCACAACCATAGAACTTGTGCTGTCTGGAGTTTCTCTGAAAGTACCATCTCGGTATAGAAATTTGATTTTGTAGCGTAGAAAAGAAACTGCTGAGGATGGTACTAAGCTACTAAACATAGGTATCTGGTAATTATTAAGCAGCTGATAGCGCATTTTTATTTATGTACTGGTTGATAAATAGTCTTTGGTTTTTAACATTAGCACAAACTGTAGCATTGTGCGGTGGATAAAGGTAAAAAATTTTGTGGTAATGTAAGTAGCAGAAAGTAAGACGAACTTTACACAACTATGGTAAAAGATTTAATAAGCAAAATCAATCTTGTAATTTTTTAAAACTTATTGGTAACAAAATAAAATAAACATTACTTTAATACTATAATTTGGCATTTGCAAAAACTCTGAATAAAATGGTATGAAAATGTCTCTTTGGCTACAGTAATAATTTAGAATTTTTACACCTAATTTATTATTAACATAAAACTAGTCTTTGAATTCAAACAAGTATAATTTTTATATTTAAACTAAGCAAAAAAGTAAAAACATTTAACCACAAACCAATAAAAAGTCTAAGTAAAAACGTATTTTTGTAACGCAACAGAAAACTAGGCAAATATTTTAAAGTATTTTTAGAAGAACATTGTTAAATTTAAGAGTGTTCTGAGTTTTTTTGCTCTTGTATACACTAGAAATTTTAATATTAATACACTTTTTGTAAAACATTGGTACTTCTAATTTTCTAAAATACAGCAAATAATGTTTAGCTTTTGTTTCGCTTTGCAATCTAGATTTCAATCACAGAAATTCTAGCGTAATTGGATTGCAGTAGAGTCGTGCAAATTTAGTTTAATTGCAAATATTTTCTTTTTAATTGCTTACGCTTTGTTAACATAACGACTTTTTATTATTTTATCTATTTTACTTTATCCATTAGGCTTTTGTCAGAAATAAGCATGCGTCGTCTGTAAAGTTTAAAGATATCGGGATGTACTTTAATTTGCTCGTAGGTTTATTAAGATTTTTTAAGGCAATTTCAAATAGTTAAAGATGAGTGTAGTATCAATGAATACCATTTTTAAAGCGCTATTTTTTATAGTAAACAAGAAACTTGAAAAGTGATAAATCAACAGGAAAATCATGATTTTCTTTCCCAAATTGGTTTAAACTAGACATTCCAAAAATAAATAATAACAAAATTCTGCCTTTTTTATAACAAAGGTTTCTGATAAATAAATTAATAGTGAGTTTTCGCAGTACCTTACGTTATTTTATAGTTTACCGCCGTTAACATTAAGCAGGGATACACTAGTTATGATTTTCTGCAAGTATGGCGACATCATTTAACTGCTGTAGGACAAAAGAGCAACCAAATTGGTACTGCCTTGTTTGTAAGAGTGTTCTTCACAAAAGCTGCTGGGTAAGACGAAATAAAGGACATGTGGAAATTCATGATAACCTTATTTGGTGTTCAAGGGAGTGTGCCGAAACCGCTACCAATGTTGAACCAGATACGATGGATGAGTTGCGTCAAATTATAAAAAATCTAAAAGTTGAACTTGAAGAAAAAAATTCTTACATTAAAAGACAGAAAAGAAGTTCAGCCAATTTTGTTGAAGAGGCCACCATTGCTGAGGAACAGTTAATGAAAGAAATCCAGAGACTTCAGAATGTCAACAAACAACTAATTCATGAACTTAGTGCAGTTAAAAAAGCTAAGGAAGAACGAATTTTTAAGGATATATGTACGCAAACTTTTAATATTTATACTAGTCAAGAGGTTCAAACTGATTGCGGATATGGTAATCTTAATCAGAATATGGCTACTCAGACATTTGAAATGAACCTAGATCAAATTAACTCCTTTAGTCAAACTGACGAAACTTAACTCGATTATGATAAGACGCTAAAAGATATGACAGTTAGTTTAAAAACTGCGAAAGAGGAAAAGATTAGGCTAGAAGGAGATATTAATGATTTAATTATTATGAATAGACAAATGGTTGCAGCTATGAGGTTTTTGGAACAGGAAAATGAGGACTTTAGTAAAGAAATAGAAAAGCTTAAATTAATGTTGAGTAATTTAAGTGCAAATGGGCAAATACCCGAAAGTAATGACCACGGGATTGATTCTACTGATTCTCAAGATCAGATCAATACAAAGTTGAAAAAAGTATTTGCAGAACCTGAAGATAGGTCTAAAATAAATCAACCAGTGCCTCAGAAATTAGTGTCCCGTGATGTCAAGAATAGAATCATGATATTATGTGACGAAAATGGAAAATATCTTCATAGAGCCTTAAGTAGGAGTGAATATTGTATGCAGAATTTTTCCGTGGAATCCATTGTAAAGAGTGGTGCCTCCTTTGACAGTGTCATTGAAAGCATTGATCTGTTGACGAGGAACTTTACAGACAAGGACTATGTTATTGTGATGGCGGGAGCTAATGACTTTTTAAATAATAATGTTCCGAGTATTAAAAAAATCTGGGGTAAGCTAAGGTCATGTTTAAAAACAAATTTTATTTTTTTGTCTTGTCCTGTAGTATACAATAATTTTACTAAAATATATGATTTTAATTGTCGACTTAGAGAATTTCTTAATAGAGTAAATAACTGTGTAGATGTAAAGATTTCATACATAGATACTAGTAGTGTTAAAGGTCATAGGTTAGAAAATAGAAATTTAGTCAAATTAATTGTTAATGTAATTGAACGTAACGGATCACTTTATAAGACCCTTACTATTATTAGGACTGTAGAAATAAGTAACGTGCAGAGCGAGGGCAGAGGTGAGACTTCTACACTGTCTTTTTTAGAGCGGGGACAGGAGAAAATGCTGATAGTTTAGTTAAAACTCCTTTTATAATATCTTTAAATGCGTCAAGTTTGCCAGCGCATTATGATGAAATATGTCAATTTGTACTAAATAGGAAACCTCTGGTTGTTGCCCTTTCAGAGACCTGTTTGACAGAATACATCCTCGATAATGAAATAAGGATTGACGGTTATAATATAGAAAGAGTTGAATGACAGTTGCCATACGGGAGGTGCATTACTTTACGTTAGAAATGATATAAAAATTTTAAAATCTAATAGGTACTGTCTTTAAAAGGTTTACTGGTTGGTTTCAGTCTTGTTTATTTTAAACGGTAAAAAAAATTATGATTGCGTCACTATATAGGTCACCTAACTCAAGAATGATTGATTTTTACATTTTTCAAGACTGGTGTGAGGTGAATGTATGTGATGTGAATTTCACAGTATTGGTGGCCGGCGATTTTAATATTCATTTTTAGAGGGAAATAATGACGACTTTAAAACATTTATACATGATACAGGTTTAAAGAATATAGTATATGATGTTACTCGTTCTTCAAGGACGAGAGAATCAACTATTGATTTAGTGTTTACAAATAGTGATTCTTTTGTTGCAAATGCTCTCCTGGCACCAAGAATTTCAGACCACAATATTGTTGAAGTAATGACTAATGGTGAGGTGTTGCAGAGGCACTCCCAAAGTATAAAAACTAGAGGGCGTCATTTAGATTATCTTGAAATAAATAGGTACTTAAAGGATGTTCGTTTTAACTATTATGGTGCAGATATAAATATCAAATATAACGAATTTATTTTAATGATAAATGAGGTATTGAATAAGGTAGCCTCAATAAAACAAGTTAAAATTTTACCTAAATACAAGCTGTGGTGGAATGATAGAGTTAAGTTCGCTACACGTAATAGGGATAATATTTACAGAATTTACAAAGCTAATAAAACAATCGAAAATTTTGAATCTTATAAACAAAATAGAAATATTGCTGTTTCCGTTATTCGTGAAGAAAAAAAAATTACAATGGGGCTATTTATAAAAATAGAAATAATTTAAAAGAGATGTGGCAAACGTTACAAACAATACTGCCTGTGTCGAAGAATAGAACGATTTTAACAGAGATAGAAATAGATGATCAAATTGTAAGTAAAGCGGATGAGGTACCTAATGCTCTTAATTCTTTTTCTATAGACAGCATTAAATATATCGTTTCAGAAGTAGACAAAAATAAAATAATTTTTCCTGATATTCCACACTTTGCCCCCATTGGTTGTTTAATAGATTTTAAAACTTTAGATTATGTCACTCTCAAGCGTGTTATTTTTGATATGTCAAACAAGTCTAGTCCGGATGATATTGACGTAAATTTTTTGAGAAATACTTTTGATAACATTAAACAGCCCTTGTTGCATATAGTTAACTTTTCCTTGGAGACGGGTAGATTGCCAGATTTACTTAAGATATCGACAGTTATTCCTATACCTAAAGTAACTAAGTCAAATAAGGCCTCTGACTTAAGACCAATTAATTTTTACCATCTATCGAAAAGGTAATAGAAAAAACAATTCCCGAACAAACGTTGCAATTCATAAATCAGAACTCCATAATTACGGGTGTACAATCTGGATTTCGTTCAGAATTTGGATGCGAAACTGCAGTGCAGTGCGTGCTGAGGACTGGAGATTAAATCTTGATAAAAATTTGGCAATTGGAGCAGTATTTCTTGATTTGAGGCGGACGTTTGAAACAGTCAATAGAGAGCGTTTAATTAAGAAACTGGCATGTATAGGTTTAAAGAGCACCGTTTTGAAGTGGTTTCAGAACTATTTAAAGAATAGAAAACAAAACTTAAAAATAAATACTATTTTATCTGATGATTTATCAGTAGACTTCGGCGTGCCGCAGGGAAGTATACTTGGACCTTTACTTTTTATCATATGTATTAATGATATTGCTTCAAGTATGGAAAACTGTTCTGCTCACCTGTTTGCTGACGATATACTTTTTATTTCGCATCTGCTAACTTACTTGATATTGTGAGAGTGTTGAATGAAACTTTGGAAAACGTTTACAGATGGTGAAATACGAATGATTTAAAAATAAATGTAAACAAGACCAAATATATGATTTTGGGTAAGGAAGCCTACAACAGATATTTTTGCAACCTAAATGTTGACATCAAGGTGTGTAACGATTCCATTGAACAAATTCAAAATCCCTCAGTTCTGGTCGGTCATGGTTAGTTCTGGTTAGTTAAAGCGGCTTTTAATTTTCCCCAATTATTATATTTCAGACGTGAAATCTTGCTGACTCAAATTTGGTAAATCCGGCAACACTGTTGATACTTATTTTGAATTTGAAAGTGACAAATGTCAATGTCAATATAAAAAGAATGTGTATTTGTATGCATTTAAATAAGCAAATTAAAAATTTTAAAATCAGTTTTTTACCAGGAAAATATTAACTATCCAAAGATTTTTTTTGTAAATTGCATTTTTAAAAAGGTAAGCTTTCGATTAAAACCAAATTTAAGTATAAATTCGTTGGTACCTAAAAGGCACCCGACCCATTATGGGTATCCTTTATTTTTTTGGTTCTAAATAATTCTCTTTAAGCAACTTCCTTAAATTCTTTTTTATTGCTTTAAAATATTTAATTTATTTATGTTTTACCTATCTATTATTGATGATAATGCCCGCTTATAATGCCCTAATGCGCTAATATGGAAATTTTATTGCTTATCCAATTTTATTTCACTCACAATAAAGATCAAGTTTATACAAAAAATAATTTTTTCTTTAAACAATACTAAAAATTAAACTTTATTTCCAAAATAAAAATTACAATTTTGAAATGTCCCGGAAAATGTAGCTGATCCCACTATAGAATGGTCGGTGTTTTTTGTGATGGTAGCAGCGGTGGTAGCACTAACGCTATTTTGTATAGAAGAACAGTCCATTAAAGAATTTTCAATGGTCGATACGGAATTAACCTCGGAATTAACTGAATTGGCAATCATTTTGGCTACTTTGTTTTTGGATGAAATACTTTCTTCTATACATCCTTCAGCTACTGAAGAGCTTTTCCATTTTCCATGTTGTTTTAGCGTTTCAAACGAAGCACCTGCCTCAACAAGTAAAGTTGACGATGTGCGACGCAAACAGTGGCCGGTGTAAGCTTCTGCATTATCCAGTTTTAAAAATTTTGCGATCAATGTTGGGACGCTTCCTATGGTATTTTTTCCAATGGGTTGTACTGTACATCGACCCTTTCTATAGGTAAGAAAGAATCTTCGCTCCTTTATTCCAGCTGGTCTTAATGTTGTGTACTTTTTTATTAAATTTAAAGCGCCTAAATCTCCTTCAATGATAGTAAAACTTTTTGAAGTTGAAGTTTTAGTTTCTGGTACCTTTATAACCAAGACTGTTCCTCTATCTTCAATGTCATCAATGGTCATTTTGACCAACTCATCTCGTCTTAAACCTCAAAAAATACCCATTACCAATATGACTTTGTGTACCAAGTAGTTATCATCAGGAGCCTTTCTTAATAAATTTTAATATTTGTTCTCCTTCCAAAACTTTAGACTTCTTCGGGACGTGTCCTTTCGACTTAACTTTTAAAAAAGATATGAGACGATGGTATTGCGAAATGTCTATATTTTCATAGACCATCAACGTAGACCTTAGGTGGAATACTTGGTCCAGAGAGAGTTCGGACTGTATTTTTCCGACTAAAAATAATAAAGTTTGTTAAACATATGTATTAAAATAAGATCAATAACTTACCAGTTCCTGGAAATATGCCATTAAAACGTTTTCGGTTATTTGAAGAATTGCGTTCGCATCTTTCCAAATACCAAATATGCCATACTCCCGATCATACTGTTGCCTTGATTTAACTGGCAAAATATTTTCGGTCGCTTTTATGGCCTTTTCTCTTATATTTTGTGGAATTTCTTCCATTTTGAGCAAATCGTTAAATAAAAAATGCCAACTGACTAACTGACAGAAACATCAAAGTCAAACTTAACACCAGTCATTATCTACTTACGTATACAGGAACAGGTGCAACTTATTTTTTATATTGCGAATAAATAATGTAATTAGTCATTGAAAAACTCTTTTTGGGTAAAACATAAAGCATTGTATCACCACGGCTTTACTGGACTATAGTGCCCATCAGGTCGAAAAATTTCGACCTTCAGGGCATTATAGTCCCAGTAACGCCCTTGATACATAAATAGCTATTAATATGCTCTAATTATAATTAAATCCATACTCGCGATTTTACTCACTCTATAAATTAAATAGCTAGAAATTGTATTTTATCGGTTCAAAGGATAGCAAGGTATATAAATGAGTGCAAATCGAACGACCCACCTGCGACTTCATTTAAATAAAATACGACGTCGACCATAACCAAATTCAATTACTAGAAAGAAATATTCCGACAGAATAGCCCTTTAATAACTAGTGCCTTTCTCTAAGGAAATAGGATAATAAATTTTTCGTTTTATGAAACGAAAACGATTTAGTTCAGAAGTTTTAAAAAATATTCCGATTTATTTCCCTGAAATTTTTTAACAATATATGAATATCCAAGTTATTTGTTATGAATTATAATTTTAATCATGACTTTACTGGGACAAGATAAATAACCTAATTTTGATTATTGTGGTAAAACAAAGGTCTTATTGTCGCATTTTTTTAAATTCATAATATGATAAGAATCAAATATAAAATGTGGTTGTAATTTTTTATTTAACAGCAATATGTGTAGAATTGCTCTGTGTCCCAGAAGTAATGGGACACAGACAACAGCAGATTTTTAGGTCGAAATAATGCAATTAACGTAAACTTGCCTTATTCCAAAGTTGATATTAACTAAGATACAGGGTGTCAAACTTTTAATTTTGTTTTCCTTTTTTTCGTAATAATTTCTTAACTAAATGACATAGAAGTACACAATTTGGGATTTGGGGGTTCTTTGAGGCGATAAATTCAAATTTGTCCATATTTTTCATGTTGCTGGTAAAGGGCGCCAGCTACGGCCTACCCCACTTGTTTTAGATGGCATAACGTTTTTTAAGCTAAGTATTTTGACCTGTTTTTAAAAAAGTAGTTACTATGTTCCCTCTGCGTCAAAAATGTATACTTTATTTATGTCCCTAGAAGCAAGGGTTTTCGAGATAAATGCATTTTAAAGGACCCCGCAATTTTCCTATGGAAAATAGTTTTCGGTCAATTGTTTTCAAACTTTGCAAAGTAATAGTTTTAACACGCTAATTAAAAGTCTCCACTGTCAACCCCCAAAATCAGCCTTCAAGGTCACCACGAATCTGGAAAATTTTGAGGGTAATTTTGGGGGATTAGAGGGGTTTTTTGTTTTGTGCCCGTGGAAACTTTTGATCAGCGTGTTGAAAACTATTATTTTGCAAAGTTTGAAAACAATTGGCCAAAAACCATTTTCCATAAGAAAATTGCGGGGTCCTTTAAAACGCATTTATCTCGAAAACAGTTGCTTCTAAAGACATAAATGAAGTATATAAATTGACGCAGGGGAACTTTATTAACTACTTTTTTAATAAACAGGTTAAAAAACTAAGCTTAAAAAAAGTTATGCTATCTAAAACAAGTGGGGTAGGCCGTAGCTGGCGCCCTCTACCAGCAATATGAAAAGTATGGATAAATTTGAATTTCTCGCCTCAAAGAACCTCCAAATCCCAAATTTTGTACCGCTATGTCATTTAGTTAAGAAATTATTACAAAAAAAACAAAAACAAAATTAAAAGTTTGACACCCTGTATCTTAGTTATCAACTTTGGGATAAGGCAAGTTTACGTTAATTGCATTATTTCGACCTAAGGAATCTGCTGTTGCTCTGTGTCCCATTACTTCTGGGACACCCTGTATATTTAACCTCTAAAGCGGCCCTCACACGATCAATATTACTGACAGTATTCATTATTGACAGTATTTTATCAGTATTTCAAATTCACCTCACACAACCAGTATTTATGTCAGTATTTATAGATTTATAGCTTCTCAAATGCCATTTTCGACATCTGATAAAAATTGTAATTCATAAAATGTCCATGTACTAGGTCCGTATACATTTTCAGTCACTACCAGTGCGTTTGAAGTCCTTTATTTTCCTTAACTCCTTTCTGTAGTTACTTTTCAGTGTATTTAATTGCTTTTTACCATCTTTAATAGTTGCCTTGGGTTTTAATTGCAAATAAATTTAAGGTAAAGTTTCATATCCCACCATTTTCTTGTCTCGATCTGAATATTCGTTTATTGAAGTGTTTCACAGCGCGGAAATTGACCTATATGCCTCAATAAATCTTTTTAAAACAAATCTTTTGGTTTCTTCTTGATCAGACTCGCTATCAGAGCCGGGCGAACCTACGGACGATGCCACGGGCAACGTTACTTCCATAGCTGCGCTTGAAATACTGGTAAATTACTAATGCTCTTGCACTTAGACGATCAGTATTTTCATCAGTATTTTGGTCTCCGCCCGAACCATACTTTCAGGATCCCTGAAAAGTATTATCAGGCTTAAAACTACCCTTTTGGAAAAATTCCATCACGCTTTATTTGCCCTTTTTACACGGGTAAAATACATTTTTGTAAATAATTTGCCGTTTTGCGGTTGACTCTATTACTGATACAGTTTCAACTTCTCGTACAGATGTTTGTAATGGTGAATTTAAAGAGTGGTTGATGTTGGAAGCATGATTCCATATCCAACGATCTACCTCGAAGGTATTTACAAGATTTTGATGATGATCACTGTACAGTTGTAATTAAGGTGTTTTGGAACTTAATGAGAAATGCCCAGTTATCTTCATTACCACTTGTTTACTAACACAAGCTTTAACAGAATTTGACACTGTGCTGAAGCGACGGGAATGATTAGTAATTTTTTGTTTTAGACGTCCCGACCATTTTTTTCAGCTAATATTTTGGCAAGTTAAGAATTTCGTTAATTCCAGTAGAAAAAATATCTTCTTAATAATTTCGTTGATTCCTATAGAAACATTCTTGTACCAACCTATAGACGTATTATTGAGTTCAGTTGAAATATGATTTGGTCTGTAAGACAAAATTTTCCTTACTGGACATATATCAGGGTTTTCTTTGTTTTTTATTAGCCATTTGCGATCGCAACATTTTTTGAGCTGCCTTGGCATGTTTTAAAAAACTCCATTATTAAATTTTTCTTCTTTAAAAAAGTGCAACTTACAGTTTGCTGCTTCACCTCCACGCCAAGCCAGTTCGTATGCCACAAAAGATGTATTGGAGTATTTTCATCCCATACTAATGCCATATTATCTATTTCACTTTTGGTTAATGCAACTGAACTTTCCTTACGCTTTGCCAAATTAGTTTGCAACCTTTTTCGATTAGAATTGCAAGCGGGCTTTTTTTGAAGGATTAAAAAATAACTTTAAACTTTTTAAAATACAAATTTTGTAACAATTTGCCGTTGAATTCCACATGGTCTTGACAACATACTCCTTATAATCTTCCCCATTTTTTTTCATATTGTAACCCCAATCCATCAGTATGTTTGCTAAATCTTCAATCGGTTGCTTTCTGTCTAAATTTCGCTCTTTGCAAAAAATGCCAAATTGGTTCCAAATTGATGATTGACTTTTCTTTGTATTTTTAGGAATACAATTTTCGGTAATTTTTTACTTACCGGGCCCACGGCCGATTTTATTGAAATTTTGTATACAGGTATTTTTTGGGGCGCTGATCATGAATCTGAAGTCAAATTTTGTCGGACGCTTTTAGTTTTTAAGATATAACACCTACTTAGACATAACCTCAAAAATGCACAAACTTTCCCAAAATTCCTCCTTCTTGAACCTGGTCACAACCAAACTAAACGATTTTATGGTAAAACACCTTTTATTTTACAGAATAAAGTTATTTCTCCGATTATTTACTCATTAGTTTTAATAAAAAACACTTTTAAAAATTTTATTTTTATATTCGAAAATAATCAAGAAAATTTTCTGGGGATTTTTAGACAGATAGGTTGGTGAAACTGAAAGGCGCCATATTTAGAATTTAAATTATTTTACCTATCATTAAATGTAAATAAAAAAACATCTTTAATAGAGAAGTTGGAAAATTCTAGAAAAAGCATTAAACCCAAGTGAAAGCAGTATTTTAATCTTTCGTAAAAAATGCATTATAATAAGTGTGCATAAGGACTCCTACAGTTATATTGCAAGGTGTTTTACACAATTAAAATTTAAAAAGTACGCGCTTTTTAGCGCCCTCAGGATAATCCGCAATGGCGTTCGAAAAAGGGAAAAACTAAGGTAACCTATTTTAAATAAATTATTAACCTAAATAAAATAATCCTAACCTTTTACATTTCTATTAACTAAAGTCCGTAACATTGCTCCCTCCCAAGTTTTGATCGTCTCGATCAAGTATCTTCTCGATCTTGATAGCGACACAGCCGTTCTAGATGTACAACTTTCATCTTTGCCTGTGAACTCTTCTGAATTCCGTACACCAATCATTAAGCCGGGTTACTACTTTATATGGTCCTTCCCATGACTTCTGCAGTTTCGGTGAACGCCCCTTGGTTCTTTTTGGATTGTATAACCAAACTTTTTCACCGACCAGGAATCCCTGATGATTAGCTTTCAAGTCATAACGGGACTTCATATGATCACTTTCTTTCTGTAGCTTATTACGAACCCCTTCGTGTATTTCTTGAAGCTGTTTACTGAGGTGACTCACATAATCAACTGAAAGGCATAAATCCGCTCCAAAAATGACTTTTGCAGGTGTCGTTCCAGTTGTTTCGTGAACTGCGGAGCAATAGGCTAGCAAAAACGGCTGTATACAGTTGTCCCCATTACTTTGTTGGTCATTTACTTTAATTTTCAGGCAGTTATCAAGAGTTCTGTTAAATCTTTCGACCATTCCATCTGACTGGGGATGAAGGATTGTGGTTCTGGTTTTATGAATTCCCAGGAGATTACAGAGGTTCTTGAATAGATTGGATTTAAAGTTTTTACCTTGATCAGTATGTATTTTTTTTGGTACTCCATATCGACAAATCCATTGTTAAAATAGCACGTCGGCAATAGTTGTAGCTTCTTGGTTTGGTATTGCGTAGACTTCTGGCCATTTGCTGAAGTAATCCATCGCTACCAAAATATAGCGGTTTCCAGATTGACTTATTGGAAATGGTCCTGCTATGTCTATGGCAATTCTTTCAAAAGGTGCTTCTACATTGTATTGCTTCATCTTACCATGGCTTCTTGTCTTAGGTCCCTTGCTGGATGCGCAATCCTTACACATTCTGCACCAGTCTTTGACATCGGCACGACTTCCCAGCCAGTAGAACCTTTCTCGAACCTTTTCAAGAGTCTTCATTACTCCGAAATTGCCACCTCCTATACCATTGTGCAATGCTTGCAAGACTTCTGGAATCCTTTGATTGGTAGTACTGTTTAATAGATATGACTTTTACCATCAGAACTTTCCCAGACTCTTTTAAAAGTCCATCTTTCATTGCTAAAGAGTCCCATATGGCCCAGTACCCTTTATATCTCGGAGACTTTGAAGCTATTTTCTAATATGGGGGTCGTACTGAATTTTCTGTCTTAAATTTCACAATGCCTGCAAGATCAGGATCCTCTCGTTGTTCTTTTGCGAGGACTTTAGGGTCCCATTCTTGAGAGCACTGGATGCGTGTTCTTCGGCAGTGAAATTCATCGGCATCTTCTTGTTCTTCACGTCTACTGCAATGTTTACAATCTTCGGGGCAAGTCTTGATAGAGCATCAGAATTTTTATGGTTTAATTCTCTTTGATGTTTAATTTTAAAATCGTATTCTTGAACACGTTGTAACCATCGTGCTATCTGACCTTCAGGATTCTTGAACTGAAGCAACCACTTGAGTGATGCATGGTCCGTTCTCAGGTGAAATTTCTGGCCATAAAGGTACTTATGGAAGTGCTCCAAAGATTTAACGATAGCTAAAAGTTCTTTTCTGCTTACACAATAATTTCATTCAGGTTTTGAAAGAACTTTGCTAATCTTGTATCTGTGACAAAATTCCATCTTGCCGATGATACATATCTGCTTTTAATATATGTAATAAGTTGCTTTAAAAAGATCAAAAGGCAATAAGGCAGTGCTTTATACTCATTAAATAGATAGTCAATTTGAATTCCAAATTTTAACACCTTTATTTTAAAATTCATAGCCGTCTATAAGGTTATTATCATAATATTAAAAAAGAAAAATGTCTGAAGACTTAATGCCGGTTTTAAAAGCATTGAATAACAATAAAACTTGTAAGTATAAGTCTTACCCATTAATTTGGAAAGTTTAATACTAGTTTACCTAAGTGTGTAGATTCACATACCAAAGAAATTATTTTAAATGGATTATCTGTTAAGCATAACTTAAGCCCTAAGTATGTAAATCAATGGTATTTTAAAAATCCTTTACTAGAACCCATAAACTGCTTTTTATATATTGTACCTTCCGTCACAAGTATTAAATTTAGTAGTGCACATTTAAATAAAATGCACGTATTACTTTAAAAAACACGTGAATAATTTCAAATATGTAGTGATTTGGATCACGTATTGTGTAAATGTAAAAGGTATGCTATATAAACTTGTTAAAACTTTAACCAGGAATTAAATAAGTTAATAGTCATTAACAACATTTAACATCCCTAATATTTTATCCTTCCAAATTCTAAAAATAAATTTTATTCCTGTTAATTTTCCCATTAAAATAAATTTATAATTGTGAAGAACGATTAGTAAATTAAATATTTTTATATTTCTTACTTCTTAATCTCAACCTTCTTTCGCGGTCTAAACCTGTTATGTTTATGGAAAAAGTTGCCTCGAAAGTCCTCTGTGGCATAAAACTTGTATCCTTATACAGTGTGTCCCAAACTGGGCCTACATGTATTGGTAACTCGGGAACCATTAGAGGTACAGTATTGGTTAAATTATGAAAGTTTTAGACAATTTAATTGCAAAATTAAATCTGCTTTCAGATTTTATTTATCTTTTATGGTTTTTGAGAAAATTAAGGAAAACCAAAATGGTACATTTTCAACTTTTGCCTGTAGCTCGCAAACTACCAATTTTACGGTTTTAAGATTACTACATTATTAGAACACTCTGTAAACAAGAATTTAATTTAGGTAAAAATATTTTTCTAACTTTATTTGTTTTTAAGATATTTACCCAAACTTTGGATTTTCACACGAACACCATATTGAATTTTTACATTTTTAAAAAGAGCTCTTTAAGAGCTTTTCATTGATGTATCACAAGTCTAGGTTTTCAGATTGCTTAAGCTCTAAAAACAATAATTTTTGTTAATTTGATAGTAGGCTTAGACTAGACTGCGTAATGGCCGCCCCGTTTACAATAATGGCTCTTAATTATTCCAATGATAAAAAAGTGAATATGTTAGAAATTTATTTTAAAACTAGCAGAAATACAGAAGCTGCAGCACTTGCATACGAAGAACAATTTCCGGAGCGGCAACAACCTAACCAAAGACATTTTAGATTTTTAGTTACGAACTTGTTAGCCTATGGAATCCCAAAACTTATACAAAAAATAATGAAGCAAGAGATGCGATTATAATGGAAAACGTTAGAGATGATCCCACAACATCGGTTAGAAAAGTGAAAGAACAGACAACAATTCCTAAGTCATCTGTGCATCGGTCTTTAAAAAAACACCGTTTTCATCCATACAAACCACGTATTGTCCAGGGTCTTCAGGGGGATGATTTCAATAGACGAATCACCTTTTGTCAATGGTTTATTACTAAATGTCAACAGATACCCAATTTCCAATCCAAGGTACTCTGAACAGACGAAACCCGGTTTACAAATTGTGGAATTTTTAATAGGCACAATTATCACTGCTGGGATACAGAAAATCCACATAATTAAGAAGAAAGACGGCTACAAACAAGATTTGGCTTTAATGTCTGGTGTGGCATAATAGGTAATTTAAAATGCACCTTTAATTTACGTCTCACAATTAGATAAAACATTTATTTTTCTGTTTTAGACAACCGTTTAATTGGACCATTTATTTTTGAAGAAACTCTGAATGGAGATAGGTATTTGCTACTCCTGCAAGAACAGATTTTACCGGCCATTAGAAATACAGTTCCGCCAAATGAAATGAATAATTTGTGGTTCCAGCAAGACGGATGTCCAGCGCACAGTACCAGGGAGGTGATGGAGGTCCTTAGAAATACCTTTAATGACAACAAAATCTCTAATAATGGTCCAATTGCTTGGCCAGCTAGATCACCGGACATCACAGCCCCTGATTTTTACCTATGGGGACACGCAAAAAATGTGGTGAGGAGTTTTCTCGCCCGAAACTAGGCTGGAACTAGATCACAGGGTACGGGATGTGTTTGCTTCCATCAACCGAAACACGTTACGCCGAGTAACCCGCACGGTGTTGGAAAAATGCGAGAAATGTGTGGAAAATGGAGGAAGACATGTACTGTGATTTTATTCTCTTGTTTACTGATACATTTTTGTTTTACAGTTGTGTTTAATTATTATCAGTTTAAGGTAATATTAGGAAGTATTAATTTTTGCAAAAAGCATCACTTTTTTTGTATAAGTTTTGAATTTCGCTCTCACAAAAGATCCTAAGAATCTTAAATGTCTATGGTTAGGTTGATGCCGCTCCGGATGCGTATCATTTGTTTTTTTATGAAACGGTGCGGCCATTACGCAGTCTAGTCTAAGCCTATTATCAAATTAACAAAAATTATCGTTTTTAGAGCTTAAGCAAGCTGAAAACCTAGACTTGTGATACATCAATAAAAAGCTCTTGAAGAGCTCTTTTCAAAAATGTAAAAATCCAATATGGCGTCAGTGTGAAAATCCAAAGTTTGGGTAAATATCTCAAAACAAATAAAGTTAAAAAAATATTTTTACTTAAATTAAATTCTTGTTAAAAAGTGTTCTAATAATGTAGTAATCTTAAAACCGGAAAATTGGTAGTTTGCGAGCTTCAGGCAAAAGTTAAAAATGCACCATTTTGGTTTTTCTTAATTATCTCAAAAACAATAAAAGATAAATAAAATCTGAAAGCAGATTTAATTTTGCGATTAAATTGTCTAAAACTATGCTAATTTAACCAACACTGTAGCTCTGATGGTTCCCGAGTTACCAATACATGTAGGCCCAATTTGGGACACACTGTATGTATTAACCACCCTCCATTTAATGTAAATTTACTGATCTTTGTTAAAAGCAAAATTAATAATACTTTTATAAATTAGCTTACATTCGGAGAATGTGTGTATCACTAAAGCCAAAAGCTAAAACAATAAATATACTATTACTATTACTACACAAATTAGTCTTTATGGATAAACCAAAAAAATAAATTTATTATTCCAATATTTTATGTTAAGCTCTAATAAAAGCTCTTTTAAACGAGACCTAGTCTATCAAGATCGGTTAGGCCAAAAAAAAGAAATTAAATGTATATTCGGTCTTCTTCCCTTCCTATATTTGATGAATTGAGAAAAAATGCTTGAAAGAAGAAAGTTTTCTTATTTAACATAGTTTGTGACAAATCTATCAACACCATAAGTTAATATGGCATATTTTTTAATAATTTGTGTTTTTAATTTTGTTCTCAGTTAAACGCCCTCTAGCAGCGGAATTAGAACCTTGAAAATAATTTTCAGCATTTTTTCTGGGCCAGTTTTACTACAAATATTTTTTTCCGAAAGCTATGCGATAAACGGTTTTCCAGATATCGCCGGAGGACGACCTTATCAGGACATCCTGTATTTTTATTTAATATTTTGATTATTTTTTTAGGGTTATTACTAACTAACTTGACTGATCTAAAAACAAACGTGTTGATTCCAAACAGTATGACCAATAAGCAGGTTTCACACGAAGGATATTAACTTAAATTGTTTCTTATGGTATGTTTAACGGATTTTGCAGCAAATACTGTCACTAAAAGCAAAACTAACTTGTTTAACACAAGGATAATAATTTTTTATTTTACCCATAACGTTGGTTATAGCTTTGCAGATAATAAAATTTTACATGCCATGTGTACCGAACAGCAATTTGCTGCCTTATTTCGCTTCGTAAAGAGCAAAATACGTCGTTAGTTATTTCCCATTTTGGGTACTTATTTCCTATAATATTTCACTTTTTATAGGGGTGTAAAAGGTAGGTGTACTAATTTTTACAGGCGTTACGTGAAGCAGTCGTAAAAGTTCGATAACAGATATTAAAGGTGTAGTGTAATATGTATAGTCCCAGAAAAGTAGTTTTTAAATTTTCATATTTATTTTATTACAGCAAGCTACTTTAAGTATTTAAAAACGGTATTTAAATATTTTTGTTAAACATTGCCTGACATTTTATAGCATAGGTAATTTTCGATAATGATATTTTTTACTACTCCTACCTTTTATTGTACAAAAAACTTCTAAAGCCGCAGTTGGTGTAGATCTTATACACCAGTGATACAAAAGCAGGCTAGCTTTTGTATCCTATACAGCTGCCTGATTGCCATCATTAGTGTAACCTACTCAGAAATAGATCTTGCAGCAAGACCAAGACCGAGACCAAGGCCAAGACCGCCTTTTCGCTTGCAAGACCAAGACCAAGACCGGGGTATGCAAGACCAAGACCAAGACCAAGACCGAGGAGTGCAAGACTACGCAAGACCAAGACCGACCTGCAAGACTCTCGCACTTCTGCAACTTTTTTTAAAATATTATATATTCAATTTTTATATCCAATATACAGAGGTATTTCATAAGAAATGACAAAAAATGTGGCGAGAACTGCCAAAAAAGGCGATTATTTAATGAGTAACAGGTTCCTTTAATAATAAAATAATTAAATGGATCACTTTGTTATTTTATACAGTTCTTTAACAACGATAATGAGTAAATTCAATAACATGTTTCAAAAATAATAGGATTGTGACTCAATGGTCCGACAAAGCACGATATCTCCGAAACCGTTCACGACAGAAAAAAGCTAGGGGTACAAAAGTTATAGAGGCTGAAAATAACTTTCATATTCCCAATGTTTTTTTAAATAAGCTATTTAGTGATACCACATACAGGGTAAATCAAAAGTTTTCAAAATCCAGAAAAACATTATTTTTGTTCCACACTGTAAAAAGTGGAACCATTAGATTGCTTCTTAAAACTAAGATATAAATGTAAGAGAGATAAATTAATTAAAAAAATAATTTTCATGTCATATAGGAATAATTTTTATATAAATGGATATTAAATATCACTTCCGATTTTGACGGAAAAGGCAAAACAATGCTAAAAGAATAATAATGAAGTTATTTTTGTCAAAACCAAAAATTATATCTAAAAACCATCTTCGTTGACATTGGTTTTATATGACAGTTTAACAATTTTACAGCATAATATGCAGGGTGGTGATTTTTTTAAATGGATTTTCGTCATAATTTTTTTATTTTGGGTGAAAAGCTAAAAGTGTTTTTTTGAGTGGCAGTGGATTCCTCGGAAAATTCTAAAATAGAAAAACATTTGACGTTTTACGCCCTTTTTTTATAATTTTTGTGTATTCAGTTTTTCACTATCATGAACGGTTTTGGAGATATCAAGCTTTGTCACACTATTGAGCCACCTTGTATATGAAAAATCTTTATAAAGTATTTATACAAACTTTGTACGGCAAATGTTTGACTAATTTAAAAATAAAAGTTCATATGAACTGAAAAAACTTCCGAATTACTTTTTTTTTTTAATCAGGAACCAATGTTTACATATTAGAATCATTTTTACGGAAATTTCACATCTGGTTGAAATTATAAGTTTATTTTTTTTGCTCATACAGTACATAGTTTTGTATTTCTTTTAATTTTATATGCTTCTTCAAAGAAAATTTATATAATTCTTTACACTAAAATGTTTCTATGTGCCACTGAAAGTATAAAAACAGGTTGTGTCTCAATTTAACGAAAAATGGAGCATAAATAAATAATTAAACCCCTACATTTAAAATATGCTTTTTAATCAAATAATTCAAACGTACGTGTAAGGTTATAATATGGTATATTTTATAATTTTAATGCAGAAAATATAGTCTCCATCTTTATTTATTTTTAAGTATTAAAAAAAAAATTTTATTTAAGATAACTTACAATTAGTTTAAATTATTACTACCAAAAAAAGCAAGACCAGCAAGACTCTTGCAGCAAGACCAAGACCAAGACCAAGACTGGGTGGTGCAAGACCAAGAGCAAGACCAAGACCTTCCTTTGGCTTCCAAGACCAAGACCAGGTTTGCAAGACCAAGACCAAGACCAAGACTAGCCTGGTCTTGGTCTTGGTCTTGCTTTGCTCATCACTACTCAGAAATACAATATTGTCCAGAGAAA
Source organism: Listronotus oregonensis (assembly GCA_019359885.1). Lineage (NCBI taxonomy): Eukaryota > Metazoa > Arthropoda > Insecta > Coleoptera > Curculionidae > Listronotus > Listronotus oregonensis. Next base: position 33,452 of record JAHBCN010002051.1, read on the forward strand.
ATATGGTGAAATACAAAATCTACAGTTTCTTGTTGAGCGGCAAGCTAACCATTCCAATACAGCTATAGTGTATCTATACATGATTTAAGGTTTTCTTTACAATTCCTCAAATGCAATATGCTTTTTGATATCAGCTTCAGGAGTCCTAGTATAATATACCCCGTGAAATACTAATTCGAACAATCTCTAGGCACCTTACTAAATGTGTATAGCATATCGTCGTTTATTAACAAATTATTAAAAGTAAGAACTTATCCAGCTAGGTTACGTTTACAAAAATTAATAAAAAAATGTGTTTATTCTTTGCAGCGTCTACCTAAACATTCATACAAAATTGTGTCAAAATATAAATATTTGTATTGATTGTACGAATATCTCTGTTCCTAACACTTCGTGCATTTATTATAATTATTACTAACTTAATCATGCTTTAAATGTCAGCTCACCACCATCAGACATTTTATGAAAAATATAAAATATGTCAATAATAAGGCCAATCATAAATTTATTATAATCGATATTACAAGATATATATTTTTTTAATATTTAGCAAAAAACAATAGGAAAATAATTAATTTAAAAAGAAAATTAATTTAAACTAGAAACGAGAAGGTATTACTTTGTTTCTCAAAACTTCATGACCTTACCAAATTCTTAATGGCATATTTTAGAGACTATAATTGCACTTTTCCGCACGGCGTGCGGAAAAGTGAACTTTTCTGCACGCCGTGCGGAAAAGTAAAACTACTCTAAAATCTTACAGGTAAGCAAGATTTATATGTATTTTTTTGCAAGTTTTAGTTTATTCTCGTTTTTGTTTGTTACTTCGTAATTTTTAATATTTTAACTAAAACACAAAAAAAACATTTTTTTAATTACCCTGTATAATAATAATAAATGATTATGACAAGTCAAGCAACAATATGTAATCTTGGTGATTTTAACACATGTCAGATTTTTTCTTCGTTTCCATATGAACAAGCAATTGCACAAATGAATTTCAATACAAACAAGCATTTTTAATGAAAAGGCGTCATAGTATCTTTTTTTAATTAAATAAAAATCCGACAAAAATAATTATTTAAAATGAGTAGTTCCGATGAGGAGCTACCAGATTCCATCCTGGATGCAGCAAATACCGTAAGTTTGAATTTATTACCAGCAAAATCTCGTGAAAAATATGAGAATCAATATAGTCATTTCGAAACTGGTGCTCCAGCAAGGGGACAAAAAGTATTAAAGAAAAAGTGTTCTTGGCCTATTTTGCGGATTTGCAAAAAACATATAAACCTAATACTTTATGGAGTAAGTACTCTATGTTAAAATGTGTCCTCAAAGTGAAAACGAACCTTGATTTAAGTTCATGTTTCAAGCTAACATCACTACTTAAACACCAAAACGTGGGATACCGGCCAAAAAAATCAAAAACTTTCAGCAAAGAAGAAGTTTTAAGATTCATGAAAGAAGCACCTGATAATATTTACCTAAAATAAAAGTTGCTACAATTTTTGGATTAGCCGGTGCTTGTAGGAGAGATGAACTTACAAAAATAATGATTGATGACATACAGGATAATGAAAATTTGATAGTGGTGTAAATTCCTGACAGTAAAAATAACACTTCCAGAATCTTTGTAGTGTCCGATGAAACAAATAACGGACTTTATCTGCAATTGTACCGTAAATATGCAAATTTGCGAAAACCACATACCCCACATAGACGTTTTTTGTCCAGTATAAACAAGGAGCATGCAGTACGCAATGTGTGGGAATAAAGTCAATAGGTGAAATGCCTTCAGAAATTGCTGCATACCTAAAATTAAAAAATCCAGAAGAGTACACTGGACATAGTTTTCGTCGATCCTCTGCGACTATGTTAGCGGATTCTGAAGAAGGAATTGCCAATGTCAAGCGACTTGGGGGCTGGAAATCAACGGCTGTAGCTGAGAGCTACATTGATGAATCCACAAATCAGAAAAAGGATATGTCGAATAAAATATTGACCATGAACAACTCCCCTCCTGAGCTAAGTCAACCTTCATCAAGCCGTACAATAAGCGCTTCCATAAGCCACCCGCTAAATGAAATTACAGGTTCTGCAATTAATTTACAATATGCTAATAACTGTTCTTTTGTTGTAAATGTTATCAACAAATAATTCCCATTTATAAATATGTTGTAGTAGTTCTTTCAGATTAAACATAATTTAAAAAATAATCATTGCTTTAATATTGGTATTATCTGACGCTCGTAGGAAAAATTTTGTTCCTAACGCTTGCGCAAAGTGACTTTTCCGCACTTGACTGCTTGCCCGAACTCCGCTTCGCGTCGTTCGGGCGACGGCAGTCGCGTGCGGAAAAGTATCACTTTGCGCACTTGTTAGGAAAATAACTATTTTATGTTTCCATACAAAGACGTTTTTAAAATAATAAATGAAATATCTTAAGTCATTACTTACATTATGTCGTATATGAAGTAAAGTAAAAGGTTATTTAAATTGCATTTAAATAGGTTTTAAGATAATTTTTAAATACTTGCCAACAGCAAGTTTAACTGTCTAAAGACACCATTAGTAAAACATTTAAAAAAGTTTTATTTAACTTTGACTACAATACAAGCAGATACAGTTTTTTTGATACTTTTCAAAGCATTGACACCTAATAAATATTCTATGGCTGGTGTACAAAGTCAAGAAAATGGAACTTGGAGATCTACAGTTTTAAAGGAATAAAAAGGTCTCCAAGGGCAGATTTCTGATGCGTCCTGTAATCATTGTTAAAAAAAATTACATTTTACTTAAATAATTATTGATGTTGCAACAAAAATGTACCTGATCGAGCTGTCTGTAACTCTTTTGAAACCTTTTCGGATGTTAAAAGAATAAATGCATACTAACAACAAGAGTTTATATTTAAAAAAAAAAATAGAAGTTATTTCTTTTTATGTTTTTTCAAAAGTTGGCTATGTATTTGTAATAAACTATAAAGTTTTGTCATTCTCTAAGCATGGCAAGCATTTCTAGTTTTCATTAAAAATGAAGTTAAATACCTCTTTCTGCGATACAAAGTAACTATTTTTATTTTTCCAGTGATTAATGTTTATCTGCAAATTTAATACCCCGTACCTTAAAAGGGTCAAATCATTTTAGAATATCTCATAGATATTGTAAAAGACCTTGATAAAATAGCGACAAAAAGTTAATAAAAAGTAAAGTAAGAAGTATTATTGTAGCAAAAAATACATACAAAGGAACTTATATAGATCTAAAAATCCCCTCAAAAAACTGTAAGTACTGCTTCGACTTTTATACCTAGAGTTTATTACAAAATAGATCGTAAAATATTATTTAAATTTTAATATAAAAATAGTGACAAAAGCATTTCTAGGTATTTGTTTAGAATTTTACCTATTTTAAACATAAAATGTATTATCTTTGGTTCTTTGCTTTAATGAAAATTAAGTACTTCGTTTTAGATCCAGTATTTTTATTTGTGTTTAGAATTGTTAATATATCTTTAATACTTAATTGTTTAAAAAAATAATAATAATTATGATGTGGTTAAAAAAGCTTTTGAAATTGCGGTATAAAATCGTCCTAATATTTATTTTCTTTTAGAAAAAACACTGATAACTTTGTCTTTTATGTTATTTACTTTTGGAGGTAGGGGAGTTCTATTTCCAAGTGTAATTAATTTTTATAGAGTAAAATTTTGTCACGGTACCCTCTTTTGTGGACCAATACAATCAAAGCATTTTTTTGCCTTTCAAAAAAATTATATTAATTATATAGTTATATTATTAAGATAACTAATATTGTACCTATATAATTAAAATAAAGACAACTCATGCTAAATTAAAAACCATAAAATATGAAAAAACAATATTTTGTTATACAGTGTGTCACTAATTGGGCCTACATGTATTGGTAACTCGGGAATCATTAGAGCTTAGTGTTAGTTTAAAAAGGAAAGTTTTAGACAATTTAATTGGAAAATTAAATCTGCTCTCAGATTTCATTTATCTTTTATAATTTTTGAGATAATTAAGAAAAACCAAAGTGGTGCATTTTTAACTTTTGCTTGTAGCTCACAAACTACCAATTTTACGGTTTTAAGATTACTGCATTATTAGAACACTTTTTTAAGAAGAATTTAATTTATGTAAAAATATTTTGCTAACTCAATTTCTTTTTGAGATATTTACCCAAACTTTGGATTTTCATACGGACGCCATATTGGATTTTTACATTATTGAAAAGAGCTCTTCAAGAGCTTTCATTGATTTATACAAGTCTAGGTTTTCAGATTGCTTAAGCTCTAAAAACGATAATTTTGTTTATTTGATAGTAGGCTTAGACTAGACTGCGTAATGGCCGCCCCGTTTCATAAAAAACAAATGTTCGCAGCTTATAATTTAAATAATGTAAATGTCAAAATTAGCGTGCATCTTATTTCTCGTTTAGAAACGCCTTCAACAAAAATGCAAGTTTTGATTATTTTAAGTATTACAATAATGGCTCTTAATTATTCGTATGCTAGAAATTTATTTAAATCTAACAGAAATACAGAAGCTGCAGCATGCATACCAAGAACAATTTCCGGAGCGGCAACAACCCAACCAAAGACATTTTAGATTCTTAGTTACGAACTTGTTAGCATATGGATCTTTTGTGAAACCGAATCCCAAAACTTATAAAAAAAATGAGGCAAGAGAGGTATTATAATTGGAAAACGTTAGAGATGATCCCACAACATCGGTTAGAAAAGTGGAAGAATCAGACAACAATTCCTAAGTCATCTGTGCATCGGTCTTTCAAAAACACCGTTTTTATCCATACAAACCACGTATTGTCCAGGGTCTTCAGGGTAATGATTTCAATAGACGAATCACCTGTAGTCAATGGTTTATTACTAAATGTCAACAGATACCCAATTTCCAATCCAAGGTTCTCTGGACAGACGAAACCCGGTTTACAAATTGTGGAATTTTCAATAGGCCAATTAAGTATCACTGCTGAGATACAGAAAATCCAAATAATTTAGAAGAAAGACGGCTACAAACAAGGTTTGGCTTTAATGTCTGGTGTGGCATCATAGGTAATTTAAAATGCACCGTTAATTTACGTCTCACAATTAGATAAAACATATATTTTTCTGTTTTAGACAACCGTTTAATCGGACCATTTATTTTTGAAGAAACTCTGAGTGGAGATAGGTATTTGCTACTCCTGCAAGAACAGATTTTACCGGCCATTAGAAATACAGTTTTGCCAAATGAAATTAATAATTTGTGGTTCCAGCAAGACGGATGTCCAGCGCACAGTACCATGGAGGTGATGGAGTTCCTTAGAAATGACCCTAACTGAACTAAAAGTAAGCTTCTGTTTTTAAAGGCAAGTTGATATCTTTTATTTTTATTAAAATTAAAGCCCAATAATCGTTTGTTGAAATACGTTTTTATAAAAACTTAGTGTATCTTTGCTTAAAAAAATGTGTTTTATTTTTAAAGGATACGGTTACTAAAAAGTGTCTATACTGGACTATAAACAAGCAGTATATTTTAACAGCTTCGATAAGAAAACTAGATAACCATATAAACCGCCGCTTTTCCCTATCAGACCTGTGTTATAGATCATAAAAAGTAACACTTAGGTTCCAAAACTATCGATTTTAGAGAAACCGGCTGATATCTGGTGCAATGAGTATTCCCCTGGGGTTAGTGGAGTTGATATTGATAACTTAAATGTGGACTCTTTATAATAAAGTCGTTTTCTGTCTGCTTATGAGCTTTTTGGCAGGTAGCGTTAAGGTAAATGTTAAGCATTCAATTTATTTATGAAACATGAAAGTTATTTTCCTAAAATAAGGTATGATTAAATATTAATGCTTGCTCTTCAAGAACTTTTCATTGATGTATCACAAGTCTAGGTTTTCAGATTACTTAAGCTCTAAAAACGATAATTTTTGTTTATTTGATAGTAGGCTTAGACTAGACTGCGTAATGGCCGCCCCGTTTCATAAAAAACAAATGATTCGCAGCTTATAATTTAAATAATGTAAATGTCAAAATTAGCGTGCATCTTATTTCTCGTTTAGAAACGCCTTCAACAAAAATGCAAGTTTTGATTATTTTAAGTATTTACAATAATGGCTCTTAATTATTCGTATGCTAGAAATTTATTTTAAATCTAACAGAAATACAGAAGCTGCAGCACTTGCATACCAAGAACAATTTCCGGAGCGCCAAGAACCTAACCAAAGACATTTTAGATTCTTAGTTACGAACTTGTTAGCGTATGGATCTTTTGTGAAACCGAATCCCAAAACTTATAAAAAAAATGAGGCAAGAGAGGCTATTATAATGGAAAACGTTAGAGATGATCCCACAACATCGGTTAGAAAAGTGGAAGAACAGACAACAATTCCTAAGTCATCTGTGCCACGGTCTTTAAAAAAACACCGTTTTTATCCATACAAACCACGTATTGTCCAGGGTCTTCAGGGTAATGATTTCAATAGACGAATCACCTTTAGTCAATGGTTTATTACTAAATGTCAATAGATACCCAATTATGCTTGCAAGCAATAAAATATTTTTGCGTTAAAACTGGTACTTTTGTAAAAGCAGTAAGGTGGGAAACTAGTTATTGCAATCATATACTGGATGTCCGAAAAAGTCTTACCAGTAAATTAGAGTAACGAAGACTGGGTCAATATATTGAGATTTCAAAAAAATTGCCTTTGTCTTAAGGTTTTTTGTTGCGGTAATACAGGATATTTAATATGGCTTGTAAAAAAATATTGGTTTTAATTCAAGAGAATCTTTTAAGGAAATACCAACTTCATTGTGATACTTGATAGTTACACTATTTTACATTTTTTTACGTACCTAAGCGCTCTTATTGAAGGTGTATTTTAGGACTAAGTATGTACAAAAAGTGTAAAATAGTGTAAACTATTTCTAAATAACAAATACATAACTATTAATCTGCACTGTATAGGCTCGTTCTATTGTCAGTAATGCTATAAAAATATAGGAGCGACTATCTTGAGAAAGATATTCCGGTTTATAAGCACCGCGGTCTTTTTTAATACGTACTTTTCGTCTAAAATATAATTGGGGAAAATAAAAAGCCGCTTTGCTAACCAGAACTAACCATTTCCGACTAGAATTTAGGACTTTTGAATTTGTCTATTCGGGGTGTCTCTAGACGCGAGTGGAAGCGCATGTTTATAAGTTTGAATATCTTTCTCTAGATAGTTGCTTCTTGAAAATATAGATACTGCTTCAGATTCGTCAAGTTCTTTTCGATGTAGCAGAATTGGAACTTTTTTTTTGACTTAGTGAAAATGATAATTTTTAATAAAATATTATGTCTAAACATTAAGCTTTCAATTTTATGCAAATATTTGAACAGCAAGAAAAAAATACTGATAAATTTAGTTATTGTAATCTAACATCATTTTTTTAAGATATTAAAATTTTGATTCCCTTCCCTCAGTACGGTCCTGACTAAAATTCTTATATCAGCCAACTTAAATCTGAAAAGCAAAATTTACTAATATGTAGGGATATTCGGATTGCCTACCTAAAAATGTTAGCTTGGACAAACTATAAATAATAGTAACATAAAATAAACATAACTTAAAAATTTATATATTTTATTAGGATTTAAACAACTCTGAGAAACATGTTCTATATGAGATATTTAAGAAAATATGCCACATGCTGAACCGCATCCTGTTTTGCAGGAGCAAAATATGATTTTTAAGACGGTTTTAGGTGCTGCTGGTTGCGTCGTTTTTACTGGTTTTAAATAATCGTCTTTTTGCCAACCCCATTCTTTAGGTAGGATTAGAGTATTAATTTGCCATTGCTGGACTTATAAGCAGACTCTTTTAATATGTTGTTTTGCACCCTCCTCTGTCAAAGGTAGTAAATAAAGTTGTACACTTTTATCCTTTGAAGCTAATGCTATGAGAGTTTTTGGCAGTTTAAGGATCATACATTGTGAGAATAAACTAACACCATCATTGAAAAGTACTTTATCAATTCGATTTTCAACGATAAATTATTATTAAAAATTTTAATACAATTATTTTTATCTTTATTATAAAAGGCGGAGGTAGTATCACATCCAGTGAATGCATGAATAAATAAACGATGTTCTTTTTTAATATTTTTCTATTTACTTAACATAGTTTCTGTTAAATAAACTTGTTTTAAGGTATTATTTTTGAGTAGTCTAAAAAAAAAAACATTTTTTAACATCAGGTTCTAAGAGTCTACTTACAAGTTCAGCAATGAAAAATTCATTCTCTAATATCTCCTGGAAAATGGGGTTGTTAAAAAGACTATTATTTAAAACCAGTAAAAATGCAATGCAGGATGTGGTTTAGCATCAGCTACAGAAAAAGTGACCTTTATTGCTCATCGGCTTGCAGAGTTTGCAGTAAACTGCGATAACCACCCACCACTTGAAGAAGATAAAATCTTCGATATGTGAACTATAAATGAAAATTAAATTTCATATTTTTTTTAAGTGGGCAAAGCAAAATTTTTTTAATATTTAATAAAATATTTTAAAATTACTGACATAAAATTTTATTTATTTAAATTTTATCATATTTTCATAAATATCTAACATAAAATATGTTTCTGAGAGTTGTCTAAATCCTTAAGAAATATATAAATTTTTAATTTTATTATGTATATTAATTTTATGTCACTATTATATAAAATATATTATAAGCAAATATAACAGTCCGGAAATTAAGTGAAACTTCCGCTGTCAGAAACTAAAGCTCACGATATATTTAAAAAACCATGAAAAATGCGAGAAATTAATATAATTTTTTTTTTGTAGAAAATTTGATTATCTACAAAAAAGATTTTCTGTAAAAATGCCGAAAATTAATATTTTAAAAGTTACAACGATTAAAAAAAATGTTATATTTAAATATTAAAAATATTGTTTAAACAATATAAATATTTGCTTGCCTCCTCTAAAAGGTTTCTGATTTAAAAAAAATATGGAAAAAGAATATTATTAAAAAAAAAATGTATATTTAAATCGGAGCTGTTCTTGAGCACTTTCAACTAAAATGCTTTATTGACGCTACTAACAAGCACTTTTTATCAGAAATATTAGGACTCAAATCTACCAGGGCATCCTATACTGATCCGATGGAAACCATGGATTAAAGCCACCTGCTTCGACGCAGATAATTATTAATAACTATGTTCCTATAGTTATTAAGGTATCAAGGGTATTATAAGGATAATAACGCTTAAGGTCGATGGTGTGTTTCCCGAGGGCCTTTGGCCCGAGGGATATACGTTGACCGAAAGCGTTATTATCACTTAACTAATAATTGTAGCATCAACGTATAATGTCCTATTATAATGTCTTTATATGAGAAAAACTTGAATAAATTTTGAATGTTTTAGTTAGCCAAATCAAGTACTAGCATTTAACTGAAAAAATTGTCGAAACGTAATTGTGGTAATAGCAGTTGTATTGATTTGTCAATGGAGCAGCACATAAAAAATAATTTTGCGATTGTGGCATAAAAATGTCGAAGTAATGGAAAATACCCATCTCCCCCAAGATATTTTAGTGAAAGCGGCTAAAGCTGAGCATGCGCTTGTGCCAGAAAAAACTAGGCGGATTTACGAGAAAGAATATTTCCATTTTTGAGGCCTGGCTGACACTGCGTGGACAGAGTGTGGACGAAACCGTTTTGATAGCTTGTTGCAAGATTTGTCAGAGTCATATTCTCAAATTCCCTGTGGACTAAGTTTTCAATGTTACGTAAAGAATTAATAGTTCATAAGAATATAAGAAGTAATAAAACGTTGATTTCTCTGCAACAGTTCCTAAAGCAACATGGGAGAAATAATCAGCCTAAAAAGTCGAAGGTTCTGACTCGCGAACAAGTTATAACTTTTGAAAGAAGCGCCGACTGAAAAATATTTGGCAGATAAAGTTGCATTAGTGATAGGTGTATTGGGCTTGTGAAGAGACAGCTTGTGAAGATGAAGTTTTCCGATGTGCGTAATATGGGTTTATATATTTATTGATATTCCAAAAAGTAAAAATGGGCAAGCAAGTTGCTTTTTGGTTGTTGATAGTGAAATGTGCGCAACACAGTTAATTCGGAACTATGTGTCATTGCGACCTAAAGTGCACCTATTGATAGGTTTTTTTGTGCTATCGTGATGAACGATGTACTGTGCAGCCTATATAGATAAAAATACATTTGGAAATATACCCTTTAAGATTGCTACATATTTGGGTTTACCTGATGCTAAGGCGTACACAGGTCATTGTTTAAGACGTACAGCGGCAACAATTCATTCTGATGCGGGAGGTAGTTCCGAGATCTTATTGAGGTTAGGAGGCTGGAAGAGTTCTTCGGTAGCACGAGGGTACGTGGATGATAGTGAAAGCTCCAAATTGGCTAATGCTTCCCTTGTAGTTGGGAAAAGTATTACTTCAAGTAACACAGCAACTGCGGTGGGGTATGGAAATGTGGAATTTTCCGGTCAGTTTGAAAATTGTATGTTTTACTTTAAAAAATAATTTTTATTATGATAAGTATATTGTGTATTTGTATTTTCGTAACAAATGCTTAAATGAAGATAATTTATTGTTTATTTATTGGTAAATTTGTAGGCCCTAGGGCGTTATTTTTTTTAATAACCCCCTAGGGTAATATTTCGTATTTAAATGACTTTGACATGATATTATTATTTGTCAAATAATATACCAGTCGGACATTAATGGTATTAACACTATGCCAAAAAATCCACTGATAAAAAGAAATCTGCAAATTTTTTTGTCATTAGTGAACGGAAAGAAATAAAATAATTTTAAGATAATCCTTAGAATAAACTAACCAAAATTAACCAAACTTAAGGATTATAAATTATCCACAATACCATTAAAAAACCAATGTTTACCAAATTATAAAGGAAACATACGTTTAGAAGAACTGAAAATCAAAATTTTATCAATTTATAAAAAAAGCCTTAATTATAAAATTGTGAGAGAAATACCAGAAAATATTAAAACAAACTTACAAGCAGTATGAAAAAATGGCACATCACTGAAATGCTCACATGTCGTCAAATGAGTGTATAATTGCAGGGAATACGTGAAAAAAAGTAATAGCTGAAAAATTATAAAAAATAATTGTCATCGAAAAGAGGAAAGACAATCACTTACACTAATTTAGCAGTTATTGACAGGACACTAAGGAATATGTTTTGCCATCCTTAAAATATAAAATAACAAGTTAAAATAATGAGTAAAAACCAGTTAAAAAAACTTTTATCAAGTCAGCCGGCTGTCTGGCTGAGAGAGGGCAGGAGGAAAAATGCGGCGTGCGCTCAAGTAATTGGACTTATTAGAATATCATTTGACGGTGCCTAGAGTAACTTTTATATTTCGATCTCTGGATATAAGTAAATTGCCCAATTCCACCTATTTTATACTCTTATAAAATTATGTTAACGTATCGGCACCCTGTGTAAAAAACTCGTAATAAATAAATTTTGTGCTCGCTCCAAGGTACCCATAAAATGTTCCACCAGTTGAGTATTATTTTAAATTACAAAGCACCCTTTTTCTTAGCTCTTTCGCGATTATCATGTTTCACCCACTTATCGTAATATTACGATCCATCAACAGATTCGTGACTATTTGCACTGAAAACATTGTAATAGCTTTAAAGTACCGCAAAATAAGACGTTAGGGTTATCGTTTATTATAGTAATCTTTTTAAGTAATGTTGAAGTAAATATATTTTTCTATTTTTAATTTTTTAACCAAATTTAGGTACTGGGAAGTCGGTTACGTCCAATTCACAGCCACACAAAAAAAAAAATTTTTCGTTTCCACGAATGCAACCTATTGGACCTTAGGTTTTTGGGGTCGCTGAATTCGAATCCGAGGTCGATTTGCCTGCATCAGGTCACGTTTTAAGGTCACCCCAAGGTCAAATCATTAGATTTTGACAACAAAAATTGAAAAAATCATATATAGGTTTTTGGGGACGCTTAATTCGAATTCGAGGTCAGTTTGTTGATATCAAGTCACGTTTCAAGGTCACCTCAAGGTCAAGTCATTAGATTTTGACAAAAAAATTTGCTAAAATTCATATATAAGTTTTTGGGGTCGCTAAATCGGAATCCGAAGTCAGTTTGTTGATATCAGGTCATTTCAAGGTCATATCAAGGTCAAATCATTAAATATCGAGAAAAAAAATCCTTAAATGTACATATATAGATTTTTTGGGTCGCTGAATCCGAATCCTAGGTCAGTTTGTTAATATCAGACCGGGTTATGGTTCTTTGAAGGTCATATCAAGATCAATCATTAGATTTTTTTCAAAAATAATTTTTACGTAGGTTATTGAGGTCGCAGAATATGAATCTGAGGTTAGATGGCTAATATGTGGTCACGTTAAGATCATTTGAAGGTCATTTTAATGTTAAATAATCAGATTTTGTCTAAAAAATGTAAATATAATTTTCTAATAGCCTTTGGAACTTGCTGAATCTAAATCTAAAATTAGTTGTTTACATAAAGTGATGTTCAAAGTTTTTCGAAGCTCAAATTCTGAAAGAACTCACAAAAATATTCATTTATCCGCCGCAATGGTTTACGATTTTTACGCTTGATTCCCCTATGCTAATATCCCTTTTCAGCGTCCAGCAGTAATCAGCCATCATATTAATGCCCCATACACCTTGGTATCTTTTCTCCATTTCTTTGATGTCCTGATGAAAACGCTCTTCTTGTTCGTCACTAAAATCACCGCAGTTTTCAGGAAACTCGTCAATGTAATTATGTAGGAAATGTAACTTATAACTCATTAAACAACATATTTTCTCAAAATTTTTAACCATTGTAGCAACTATTTCTTTGTAATTTTCACTTGAAATGACCTGATATCAACAAACTGACCTCAGATTCGAATTCAACTACTCCCACTTAAACCTATATATAAATTTTTTTGCAATTTTTTCTCAAAATCTAGTGATTTGACCTTGATATGACCTTAAAATGACCTAATATCAACAAATACCTCGGATGGATTCAGTCCCAGCAAATATATAGCGTATGCAATTTTTATTTTTTGTCTATGTTATTGAGGAGGAGGAGTATTCTGAAACTTGTGACCTGATATTAACAAACTGACCTCCGGATTCGGATTCCTTTCCCCAAAAACCTATATATGAATTTTTGCAATTTTTTTGTCAAAATTTAATGATTTGACCTTGGGGTGACCTTGAAACGTGTCCTGATGCAGGCAAACTGACCTTGGATTCAAATTTAGCGACCCCAAAAACCTAAGGTCAAATAGGTTGTATTCGTAGTAACGAAAATTATTTTTTTTTGTGTGGCTGTGTTGTCTAGTCAGATTCTTTTTCGTTCAAATATAAATGTTTGATTGATTGATTGTTCCGTTTTTGGCTTTGATTTTCTTCCAGGAAACGTGAGCTTTCCCGGGGCTTTGTCAGTGGAATCTCTGGATTGTCGGGCTCGAAGCCCCCGGAAATACCGAAATTTTCACAAAACTTAAAATTTTCTAAAATATTTTCTTATCGGAACAAGGCACAAAAAATGGACGTCCGACCAGGAAGACTGCTACTGGTATCGCGCATAACCGTTTTCTGTCCAGTACTGCTCCTTCCTGCTGAGTGCGCAACCATCTTCCGCCATTAGGAAAATTCCTCGTGTGTGGGGCTCCCGAAAGAAACAGATATAGGAATCATCGCTCACAGCGCTTAGCCCCAGAAAAACGACTCCATCGTTGCGGCGAGTTTCTTCTTGATCCCCGATGGTAAAAGCCGTTGATACAGGTCCTTCAGCCGCCTTCCCGGAAAAAACTATGTAGTTTTTTTATCGCGAGCACTTCACTGATCGGAGGTCAAATAGGAACTGATATAAATGTTTTGTTAAGTATAATGAACTAAAGGTAAATATGTGCGAACAAAAACCTACGCTCGCCTGTCTTTACCTAGTAAAATTTAAAATTCTCAACAAAGTGTTTTATTATGTATGTCTCAAGCACACATAGGATTTTTTTAAAACTTTATTTTGTTTTTAATCGCTTTTTTTGCCTACTATAAGCTAATTGGGGCACATTTGCCTATCAACGAATGATTATACTTAAAATACTAAATGGTTATTCTCACAACTCTTGACATTCTGGATAACATCCAACAAAAAGCTTGCCTTTATAATGACCACACTTTCAATATAAAGCTTATTTGTTTTATATATAAGCATGGAAAAATCATATCTTTGTCTATATTATTTAGAATAAAGCAGTAATATGAACGTTACATATTTCATACAAAATTTAATGGACACAAACGCGACATAAACTAGAGAAAAAAAATATATGTTAAAGCAAAGCATCACATTTTGGATAGAATATGTAGATTTTTATTGTAAAAACAAATTATTGGCAATCGTTGGAAAATTAAGCGACTTACGTTTGAGTATATTTTTCTGCTTAAATTCTAAAAGCTTTACTTTAAACATGGCCATATTTATAGAGTTTCATTTCGAAAAAAAAAGTTCATGTGTTAATGGAAAAATTTAGTCGGTTATAAAAGCGATGAACAAATTATATAACCAACAATATTTAATAATGGACATGCACACCCGTTAATTATGTTTAAATAATTTATATTATTAACTAGTCGCCCACATATGTGTGCACATAAAATATACCAAAAAATATTATTCGTTCACTATGTGGCCTGTATAAAATTTAAATGTTTTAATAAAAATAATAAGATAGAAACGCGTTTATCGAAACACGCTGTATAATATTACACGTCCTCACTGTAGTAGTTTCGGCCCCAACCATCCTGTATAGGACTAAAATCAACCTACTTTTTGCTAAAAATACATGACTTGTAAAAACCCTGTATATACTATCTAATATATATAAATTATTGTAAATTGTATAAGAAAAACCTATTCATTTATCTTTCTAAATACTCTGTATACATACTAATACGTAACAGCTGCAGCGCACTGCATACCCCAAAAGCAAAAAATTTAGATCGTCCCCCGTAAATATACCAGAATGCCTTTCTTAGAGATTTTGTACTAAAATACGGCACAGTTTCAAGTAAAATTGTACATAAGGTCCTGAGAAATTCCAAATTTTCAGATCCAACTATAATGTTCTACCTGTAAACCGTATTTTCTTAGATATTACGAAAAATAGACACAATCTTAAATCCAACTGACAGTTCGCTTTTGCTCGATAATTTGAAACGTGCCTTGTATACATTTAACGCAGGGTAGAAATAACACTATCAGTAAAGCCACCTTATGCAAATTTAATGGACGAAAAAAGTCGCGATTTTTAGGCAAAAATGTGTAACTTTTTTTTAAACGTGTTTTTCACCCATTTCCAAGTGCCGTAGAAAAAAAATGGTAAATATATTCTCGAAAGACAATTAGACGATTAAAATGATGGCGCAAAGGTTTTTTGATTATATTTAGAAATAAAGCGGAAATTTACAAAATTCAAATCTCCGAAAATATTTACTCTAGCGACTTGAATCTTGTCTGTCTAAAAACAGCTTGATACTATAAGGATAGTTTCCCTGAAAAAACCTCGCTGCCACAGGTCACAGGTACTTATTTGTCAAAGTCAAGAATTTTAAAAATACGTTTATTACTTTTTGGAGTAGTTTTATAATAATGTTTTCATCAGAAGAACGGCTTCAAATTATATTATATGCTTAAAATGATATGATATATATATATATATATATATATATATATATATATATATATATATATATATATATATATATATATATATATATATATATATATATATATATATATATATATATATATATATATATATATATATATATATATATATATATATATATATATATATATATATATATATATATATATATATATATTTCTAAACCCAGCAGCAAAATTACAATAAACGGAAAAAATTAAAATACAATTCGACGTAAAATATGGTGGTAATAAGAACACCTATAACAAAAAAATTATAATATTACCAATAATTTAAATATTCTATATGACCCCCGAAACATGATCTATAACCCCTCTTTAGCCTTTCTAAGCTCGCCGAAATTATTTGCGGTTCTTGGTTAAGACGATTAATTTCATTTACAATTTTTTCTCTTTTTTCTTCCGTATTTGTGTTCCCATTTTGGTAAACGACATTCTTCAAGTGACCCCATAGAAAAGTGTCCAAAATTGTAATATCTGGACTATTAGGTCGCTATCTAATAGTGCCATAACGTCCAATCCACTGATTGTATCGGCGATTGAGATACTGCACAACTTGACGAACAGCATGGGGCGGCGCTCCGTCTTGTTGCCAAATTATCTTGCGATACGTTTCTAGTGGCAATTCTTCTAAAATGTCCTCAGTATCGTTTTCAAGAAAATTCAGATATCTTTCTTTAGTTAAGGATCCCTCATAGAATATTGGCCCGACAATTCTCTTGTTAAGCACACCACACCACACCAGACCTGAAGAGAAGACCTCCCTTAGTATTTAATCTCTTGAAATTTCCTGGGATTTTATCTTGCCCAGTTGTACATGTGCGTCGGTTAAACTTTCCCGATGTAGTGAACGCGTAACGTCATCCGTTTGAAACAGGGTAAGATCGTTATCTTGTTCATGGATTAAAATTTGGGAAACAAATTGAAAGCGAAGTTCCTTTTGTTCACGTGTTAATTAGCCACAATAGACCGATCGGTCGCGGTGGAAGGGTGTTATACCAACTCACTCTATACCTACCTTTGAACCTACGTGTTAAATGCTGCACTGGAAGAACGTGATATGGAAGATACTTAAAATATATCAGTGTTCTCTGGATCGTCGCATAGGTTATTCTTCTTCTTGCAGGGCCATACCTCAAGTCTCTAACAGCGTCAGTAATTGACTTCATGGAATACAAAGTAAAATAATTTAGAATAGCTCGGTTTCTTTTTCTCATTGTAGTCTTTTTTCTAATATGTATCGGTTTTGTTACTTCGAATAAGACCTTCAGTTTTAAAATCGCCTTTACTGATATCTTTCGGTGGGAATTTGCAACATATCTTCGTTGTGTTTCTCTGGCGTTTTCTTGACATTTATAATAGAGAGTTATAATTTGAAGCCGTTCTTCTAATGAAAACCTTATTATAAAACTACTCCAAAAAGTAATAAACCTATTTTCAAATTCTTGACTTTGACAAATAAGCACCGGTGACCTGGCGGCAGCCGAAACTATACTTATAGTATCAGTATATAGTATCAGAACCACAGGAAATAAACCCCGTATTATACATATCACCGAATTTCTCGTAAAAATCTCTATCTATTGATAAAAAAATATACCATTCCATTTAAAAAATACGTCACTCGTGCTGTAACTCTTTTGTTTTTGTTTCAATTTTTTTCCTGATTAGATTATTAAATTCTACGAAAAAAAACACGTAATGGCTATATTCGTTTTTTTTTTAAAGTACAGGGAAGTTCAAAAATAAAGCGCTGTTTACTTTAAAATAAATAACCCTGTACTTTACTAATTTACTTTTAACACTTTACTAATTTACTTAACTAATTTTACACTTTAGCTCTCGGGCTTTATACAAGCCTCTGTAATCTGGCCTAAAGATGACAATAATAAGTATTTAATAAAAATAGTTTATTACGTCTATACCATATTTGCACATTGTGCTTTTCTCAGAGCATTTACTATAAAATTAAATTAAATTTTATTTTTTTAAAGTAGGTACGATAAAACTGAGCCTTGCAAAATCTCTTATTTTACTAGGACAATATGGGGGCGCAAGCGTCGCATTTCCCCATGTTTTGGCGCCACGACGCATTGTCAGTCGACATGCAGCAGGAGCCATGACGCGATTCTAAGGACGATGGCTATTGTATTACGCGGATTTCTATTAACGACCCATACATGCATTTTATACATTTTTCTTAGGATTTCCAATACTGCTGTTGTCCTTCCTCCAGCGAGGTAATCAAATGAAAAAACAAAATTAATGCTAAGATTTATGATCTCCCGAAATAACAAATTACTATGGTGAAGCAAAATAATAACGCAATGATTAAAAGCAATATAAAATATTATTTTTTTTATAAATTAAAAAATGCCATGTTCTTATTAAACTTGCTACTACTTGCGAGTAAAAATAATCCTAAATTTACAGAGAAGACAACTATCGACTGATTTAGCTATACAAGTGTAGAGGTTTTATGGCAGTGTTGTGACTTTAAATGGTTAAAAAATTGGGGTTGCGGGACAAAATAAATTAAAAAATAGGTTTATTTTTCTTAGGCAGAAAAATATTTAAAAAATACAAACCTATGATCTTTTTGTTTCGAACTGTTTTTATGTCATGCTCCAAATTTATTTTTTTAGGTTTAGAATAGAATAAAATAGAATAGATTTTATTTCCATTATAGTACAGTGTAGTACATAGCTTCGTCAGGAATATATTTACATATTTAAATAAATGTATAACGATTGCTATGCTGGTACATAAAAAAAATACTAAGTCAAACTTACAAACAATATATAAATTACATATACATATAACATAAAAAATACAAATAAAGCTTAATAAATAATAAAATAGACATAAACACTGAATAAAACACACAAAGTCAAATTAAGTCGCTTACACAAAATCCACGACATAGTAAGCATTAATCTCAAGGTCTTCGGTTTACAAGAAACTCTTCTACGGAATAAAAAGGACCCTCTTTACTACGGTTATTAAATTTAACCCCCCCCGGGAGGGCGAAGATCAGAAGGTAGATGTTGTACAGTTATGTCAATTATAGATGGGAGATCACCATAGAAAAAAAAAAAAAATCTTTTTTTGGTACCATTTTTAATGTAAAAATTGGTTTTAAAATTAAAAGTTGTTTAAAAAAAACAAAATAATGTTATTAAACTTTAGATTAAAATTAATTTATTAAATATATTAATTTATTAAAATATTAGTTACCTTTTTAAATTAACATCTCAGGTGCTTTTTTCCAATTAAGTCAAAATAATTTCGTTAAAAAATGGAAAGGCGTTACTCAACATAAAACTCAAATGTCTAAATACACTGCATTCAAGGCGACCCTTATTAAAAATAAAGTTTGCTTATAAAGTCATTGAAATGTGTAGCTTGTGGATATGTAGTTGTATATTTAATGAAAAGAAGTCTAGTTTGTTAATTTTTATTTTTACAAAATAATTGCCCTTATAACTCATATTTTGTAAAGTTTTAGAATAAAAAAAATATTTTTAAGAAAAAATATTTTTTAAAAATAACTACATACTGACGTATTTTAATAACTTATAACAATATAACAGCTTTTTAAGTAAAACTTTAAATAATTGTTAATATTTGCTGGTTATTACAGGAATTCGGAAAAAACAAAGTGGCAAAAAAAAGTGAAGTTTTAAAAAATTCAAATCGGTAGGGTTTTAAAATTAGCTTGAATACTTAAAAAACAATTAAATTTGGCTTTATTTTTTTCTTGTTTAAATATAGCTAGACACAAACACCTTTTTATTAGACTTTTTACGTACCAAAGATAGTACCATAAACATATAGTATGTACTGAATTGGATTGTCCGTTACATTGTGTCAATACATTTTAACTTAAAAAAGAAAACAAATATTGTTGTCTGTTAAAAAATTTATAAATTTATAATTATTTTCTATATATATATTAAATTAAATAAATATATTAAATATATATTATATATATATATATATATATATATATATATATATATATATATATATATATATATATATATATATATATATATATAATATATATATATATATATATATATATATATATATATATATATATATATATATATATATATATATATATATATTTTATAATTATTTATATAAATAATATAATAATATATATAGGGTGTCCCAAAATGTGGGCAATCTACTCGGAATTAATAGAAAACCTAAAAATATTATGAAAGTTCCCATAAACTTTTTTTTATGATTACGAAGATAATATAACGGATCCCCTGGTCGTTTTTGTTTAAATAAGTTTTAAATATATTAATTTAATTTACAGAGGGTAAATTGTTTGTGGATGCCTTGACAAATCCTTCGTTAGCCATAATAAAAAAAAAAAACACTTTATTTAGCCACCCAAAATAAAACAAAATACTAGATATGTTGAGATTTACCGCAGCACAACTGGCAATAGACAAAATCGATAAGTAAACAATCTGAATTTATATGCGATGTGACGTCACAAGTCGTTTTGCAGTTCCTTTAAACTTCTCCTTTTTCCCATGTTTTTATACTTAAAATATTTGGTACTGGCCCTTTTATACGGACTTGTAAGATTATAAAATTGACCTGGGGATTCGTCCCCCCGAATTAATGTATATTTTGCTTTGTTTAAAATTACAGAATCACACTCGCGAACAACGAAAATATTTTTGTAAATCTGGCGTTAAGTTGTTTTTAATCATAAATCATATTATCTAGGCCGTAAATCTATTAAACCAGTGAACTACAACCGGTCCAACGTGACTTTAGTGATTTTGTTTTTTATTCTCCAAACCCTTACATTTTTTTTAACTTCAAAATAAATAGGAAATCTATCCTTTATAGGTTTACTCTTTTTATTAAAGAACATAATTCGTTTTGGAATATTTAAAAAAGAATATTTTTTTTACACCGAATTTTATTACGCAGTTTATATTTTTTTATCGATGTTTTATTTACGTACACAGCCTTTTCCTTTTTATTAACAATTTATTATAAAAACACGCGATTTCATCTTAGCGTAAACATTTTTTATTGGCCTTTAACAGGAAGAAAATATTAGCAGTATATTTTTGCTCTAAAATAAAAACAGAAACAGCTTGTCATTGTTTTGGCTATTTTTAGCAGAGCAAATAAAAAGAATTCTTTTGAAATACTTTTAAAACATGTTTTTATTTTGCTGTAGATTTCCACATATGTAAAACAATAATAGCAAAATAGGTTTAGGCAGGTTAAAACATGAACGATGTACAAACACATTTAACTGCATTTAGGGGTGTGCAAATATTTGAATTTTCAAATTATTCGAGGCAAATCGAATATTCAGATTATTTAAATAGTTCGAACTATTCAAATAATGCGAACTATTTAAATAATTTGTACTATTCCACAATTCGAATGGTTCGAATTATTCCAATTTTTTAAATAAATGGAATAACCAAATTGTTAATAAATCTGAATAAATGAAATAATTCGAATAAATTTAGCTCTCAGGTTTAATGTAGAAACAGAAAAAAACTATTTTTCATATTTTCAGTATCAATTTTAATATGTTATTGGAATCAACAGTTATCAATTACAGAAAAAAATGTTAACGTATTTTGGCGCGACTGATTATTTAAATTTCGGACATCTACTGTAGAAAAGGAGGTAGGGCAGGACATTCATACAAAAAAATATTACTTTGGCAGAAATGATCAAAGTTTAACTTTGCTCACGGAAATTCTTTGCGCACGGAAACTCTTTGCGCAGGCATATTCGTTCTGCATATTTGCCGTATTTATGGTCGATTTTTTAATGTTAATAACTTCTGGATGAAATAATATTAAGAAAAAAGGGTTCTACATATTCTTTTATTGTGCTTTATTAAATTTTAGATACATTTGGCGCTTAGTAAATATGCCATATCAATTTTCTTAATTATCATTTTAATATTTTTCCATGAACCATCTATTTCATAGACACCATGCTAAACAATAAAAAATTTAAAAAATTTTCTTGTTGCTGCAGCAACTAAGTACAAACATTTTCTAATGTCACGGAAGCATCAGAAAATTCGGTAAAAAGTTTCTAAGAATGGAGGAAGAATTGCCAGACGATGTATTAAAAGCCGCAAGTTTGGACAACTTAGAGCTCCTGCCGGCAAAATCAAAAGAAAAGTACGAGAAACAGTATAATTCATTTGAAACTAGGTGTGAAGAAAAAGGCGTTAGAACTTTGAAAGAGGAGGTACTTTTAGCCTATTTTCTCAAATTAAGCAAGGAATTTAGTCCAAATGCTTTATGGTCGAAATACTCCATGCTGTAATGTGTTTTAAAGATCAAGAAAAATGTAGATATCGGCAAGTTTTATAAGTTAGCAGCATTTATTAAGAAACAAAATGTAAGCTTTGGGTTAAAAAAGTCAAGTATTTTTTTTAAAGAAGAAATATCTACATTTATTAATGAAGCACCTAATGAAATATATTTTTGATAAAAATTGACCATTTCGGACTCTGGCCCTGCAGACAGAAGAACTCGCAAAAATGAAAATATCCGACATCGAGGACAAAGGCAACCTAATTGTTGTGAAGATTCAGACGCAAAAAACTATACCTACGTACTTTCGTCTGTCTGAAGAGATCAACGACGGAAAGTATTTGTTCTTATATCGGAAGTATACAGCATTACGGCCACCGACAACACATCAACGGTTTTTCGTATATTTCAAAAGGAGAATTTGCACACAACAATGCGTTGGGATCAATACATTTGGGAAGATGCCTTCTGAGATAGCAGCATTTTTAAAGTTGCGAATCCAGAGCTATATACCGGCCACAGCTTCCGGCGATCTTCTGCAATGTTACTTGCAAATTTCGGAAAAGGACTCATAGATATAAAGCGGTTAGGCGGTTTGGAAATCGACAACGGTAGCCGAGGGATACAGTAAAGAATCAACAGGCTACAAAAAGGGGTTAAGTAAAAAAAAATTAAACTGCAACAAGCCAAAAACCCTCAAGAAGCCAGATGAAATGTCCTGTTCCACAGACGCTGTTTAATCACCTAAAACACAAGATTTCGTCGTAACATCGAGCAGCGAACCATCATCGACGTTCCTAAGAAATCATTTAAAATCGGCCATAAACCTTTAACATGCAACTAATTGTACTTTTAAAATTAATATTGTTAATAATAATTAATAATGGTTTTTGTATAATCAGTTAAAATAAAAATTTAATTTTTACTTTGGATTTTTAATTTTAACTGAAATATTCGTATATTTCAAATAATTATATTCTTTAATAAAACGCTCGTAGAAAAAGTATTCGCAAGTAGAAAAAGTATTGTTCTAATACTTGCGCAAAGTAACTTTCCGCACTTTAAGCTTATCCGAACTCCGCTTCGCGTCGTTCCTCTAACTGCTTTGGCGTGCGTAAAAGTATCACTTTGCGCACTTATCAGAAAAATAACCATTTTTTAATTAAACTGTTAAATTGTTAAAAAACTATTAAAATTGTTATCAGTTTTGTTATCTAAACTTTTATTATAAGCTCTCAAATTTCTTATCATTTTTTTTTTATTTTACCACAATTTTTTAAATTAATTTATTCAAAAACTTAAAGAAAACTTTTTTAATTATTCAAAAATAGGAATTGATTTTTGGCGAAAATTTTAAAAGGTTTGTGATAATTTTAAATTTCCATTGTATTTAAATGCAACTCATTAATATTGAATCCACAATATTAGAAAGTTGTTGTGATGGCTAGTTATAACATACTGAAGTATATAAAATTAGTTTTGCCGAAATTTTTTTCTTTGATTAGTCCTATAAAAAAATTTAATGGAAAAGACTTTTTTCTAATCATTAAAGACATAATTTTAAATCGAAAGTTTAACTGTTTCGTTCGCATTATTACTTTTAAATAGCTACTACGACTCTTATAATTAGCTTATATAATCTTTTTTTTAAATACTCTATTTAAATTGTTTGAACTATTCTAATATTTTAAATGATTCAAATAGTTCGATTTACTCGAATGGTTTAAACCATTCGAATAGTTCGAATCATTAGAACTAGTCGAATAATTCAAATTATTCGAATAGTAGACAACTATTCGCACATCCCTAACTGCAATATAAAGACACGGCAAAACCGGACAAAATCTTCAGATGCCTACCTAAGAAGCTGAGAGACAATAGATGACCCAAACATCCTTGTATTAATTGACAAAAGAAAGCCTTAAACACGAGGATAACGGGAAATATTGGACAAAAAACTGAAACAACAACAAAGAATAAAATGAATGGAAGAACAATGTAACATGACAAAAGATGAACAAAAACAAATGCAATTGGTAGAAAGTAATATGAAAAATATTTGTTAATTTCTTTAATATACAGGTAGAACCAAGTTTTAAATCATGTTATAGGTATAGGTATATTATATAAAATCTTAATATAAAACAAAACTTTATATACCGGTTATTTAAAATATTCCCGTTAAAAAACATGTTTTTTTAATTCGTAAATAGTAATACATTTAAAAATCACTAAGCAGAAGTAAACAAAATTAAAGAAAATGAACTAATGAAACTACTTAGCTGTGTAAAACTCATCGCGCTTTACTTTTTGATTAACGAATTTTGAATGTTTTCCACCGTAATTTAGCAGAAATACATTTCACGATACCGAAAAGTTTTTATATATTTAAGTGGATTCCCTAAGCCTACCGAACATCCTTTTGGAAAGTGGAAGTCATTAAGGGCTTACAATATTCTATATCAAAAGGCTTTTGTAAATTGTATGCCCCTTTGATACATTTCTTGCTTTAATTCAAAATAAACGTATATGGGTACATTTTTATTTTTTTTAGGTACGATAATAAAGCTGCATTTACCACATATGTTGCTGATTTTTTGGCAACGATAAAAACTTTAATTTAAAAAGAGATTTTATTTTTAAAAATTGTCTGGCTCGATAACTCAGGAAATATTCCAAACTTTAACAAAAAATTATCAAGGTCACATCTAGGTAATTGAAACCTAAAAACGACGAGGTCGGTACAGACGGTTTTTATCAAGACTTTTTCTTTTCACTCAGTTTGTATTTTAATCTCCACAAAGCCACAATATCACATATAATTTGAAAGAAGGAAGGTAGAAATTCCAATTTAAGGTCAAAAAAAAACCTTTTACAAACAAAGGTGAATTCTTCTTTGGTCCTCAGGAGTGAAAAACACGGCTAAACCGTTAAGAGCATTCATCATCAGCGTCAAATTCAAATCGTGCTTCGACGGTAATGAATAACCCCACCGTTTCGTAACCACTGGCAACAATGTACGGTCCTATGCCAACTGCCACAAACAATTATTTCGGCCAGGGTCGGATTTTTTTACATACAATTATAACAAACCAGAATGGGCATCGGTAATAAACGGCTTTTGGTTTTAAACTTTATTTAAATTGATAACTTATCATTAAAAATTGCAAAAAAAAATACTTTTTACGCGAATTTACTGATAAAAACTTACGAATTAAATGTATTTTTAAATCTCTTGCAACTTTTTCAATCTTTTAAATAAATTAACCGTAATGTTTTTTTTCTATCTTTTTTGATCCTTTGTTTTTGTTTGCTGGTTTTTAAAAAAAAAATACATTCGATTCGTAAGTTTTAATGAAAAAGGCAGAAAATGTTTTTTTTTAATTTCTTGCAATTTTTGTAGATAAGTTATAAATTTAAACAAAATTTTAAACAAAAAAGCACATCTTCGACAGGACTGCAATAAACACAAAGGCAGACACAAAGAATTTAAGTATGCTTTGCAATCTCTTAATAATTAATAAAAAATTCACAACAAGATAATCAGTATACAATAATTTTTGATATAAAATTAAAAAAAAAAACATTTATTAAAATAAATTTTAATAAAATCTTTTACTACTGAAGATGACCCACACAAAAAAAAAACAAATTTCTATTTTATCTATATAAAGAACTCTACCTCACTGCTATTTTAAAATATATTTTACAGTTTTTACAGTTCTTGATATTAAACACATATTTAATCTTTTTGGTAAAATGGTAAATTGTAGTAGTTCAAAATTATCAAAAAATAAATAATAATTGAAAAAAACATAAATGGTTGAAACGAAGCCTTTTTATTGTGAATATAACTTTTTAAATGTTAATTTTAAGTGTTTGTTTGTCTTTTCAAGTATTAAATGTGCATTTACAACAACAAAAATGAGTGTTTTTGAAGAAGCCCCTTAGTTTTAAGGTAAAATTAAATTTAATATATTGTATAGGTAAAATTTTAACCAAAAAAAAATTTTTTTATTGCAGATTGATTTGTTCTTATAAAAAAAAAACATATTATATATGATGAAGGCCCTTCCAGGCCGAAACGTCTAATGACATAAATTCAAAATAAATTGCTTATAAAGCAACTTTTTATATATTGCCTGACCTTATCCCCCAAGAAAATCCAGGAAAATTTGGAAAACCATAAACTATATATATATATATATATATATATATATATATATATATATATATATATATATATATATATATATATTATATATATATATATTATATATATATATATATATATATATATATATATATATATATTTATATTAATATATTTTTGTAACTAGGTTTTTCACGGATGGTAGAATTTACATTTGTATTTTCCGGGTTTTTAATCCGCGTCAGTAT